>OX388309.1:18593986-18908065 GCA_947579605.1 Athripsodes cinereus
AATCCGATATTCTGAAAGGTGTTATCAAAATCTGAAAGACATTATCAAAGAATGTTTTTGGGATGCTTACCTCCTGAAGTCAGGGCTACAGCAGCCACCACAAAGAAAGCAAACAGGAAAATCTTCGACTGAAATTAAGATAAACATTGCATCAGATTTTTGTTTACCATTTTGTGTTTTATTATAAAATATTTTAAATTAGTTGCTGTTCTGTGATTTCTTTGCTCTGGTGTCTTATATTTTACTATAATATCAAATAATTTAAATTTATGAATTGTTTTACCAGATTTGTAATACTGCACGCCTCTGACACCAGCAACCTTAGTTGCTGTTTTGAGGTATTGTTTATGATTGAATAAAATAAATTGAATTATTCTATAAAATTATATTATTATTATATAAAAGACCAACATTATTATAAAATATTTTAATAATTAAAATAACTTTAGTTTGAAAATTGACTTTAAAATTATTTAACTATTTTATGAGATATTTATTGATTCTTACCATTATAAATGTTTATTTTTTGTTGTCTTGTTAGTGTTAGTTTGCGTTCACTGATTTTGTGATTCTAATCTCCGAATTCACTGCTATTTTATACAATTTAGAGCCAGTATTTGCAGAATTGTTAAAGTTTTTTTACAGGTTCTCAATCTTTTTCAATATATTTCTATAACAATTATCTGTATTTTATGTATGACATGTTATTATTTGTATAGCTAGCTACGTCTTTTTTTGGAACAAAATAAAAATTAATCTTAGAAAGTATTTGTTCATAGTCACCGTCTCCCTAATGCGGTAGGCAAAATTATTTTTTTCATTACCAAGACATATTCCAAACGTTATTTGTTAACAGAAATCGTTTTTGTAAAATTATTGATGGTATTTACTTTTTATTGTACAGAAACGACGCGACGATCCGTGTAGGTATTCACTAGGTACATCTAGTGAGACCACTGGCTATCCTACTTGTGAAGGATTTCATTTTTCTGTGGACTGTGAAAAGATAGATAAACTATTCACAGTCCACAGAACTTATTGATAGACAGAAATCATTCAAAATACTTTCAGCGTAATCAGTGTTTTTTGTAGCGGTGTTGGATTGAATAAATAAATCTCGTGCGCAATATATTACTACTTCTACTATACCATCACGGCATATCCCACATGTGGGGTAGCCAGAAGACCAGATGCATATAATAAACATGCAATCTGTCTTCTCTGTGTTAATATACAATCAAGACATTCAGGATGAGTGGCAAACCTCATCGCTGAATTTAAGATGTAAAATATCTTAATTTTTCCGAACACCTGCCTTTTACATGACTTTCGAAAACTTATCGAAAAGAGCGGGAGACCAATTCTTTACCGGGTGCTCCACGGGATATATATATATCGCAGTATATCCGCCTTTTTGAAATTTCTTTAATTAGGTACCTACCGAAATCGATACTTTTACGATATCGAACTTGCAGTCGCTAAAGTATTGAACTTAATTGTCCCGGGGTCATTTAGACAGGAGATCTTGAGCCACTAGAGATCTGAAATATGAGATCCAAAAAGTGGTTTCTTCTACGGTTTGCATTAAATATTTCTCGTATGGTGAATCGTGTTAAATATTTCTCGTATGGTGAATCGTGTTAAATCGTGAGAAGGGCGAAATTGGTGAACCTCGTTCATGGACACCGAAAGTGATCACTTAAGCCAGTCTAGGGCCAATTGGTAAACGTTGGGACGCCTTTTTCACACCTTTCAATTGTGAAAAAGTGGTACTGATGGGTTTAAGACAGCTCAAAAATTATCAGCTATCATTACCTTAAACGGATAAATACGAGTCCTTCGACTCCTGAAATATCCGGGAAATGAGGTTATTTCAACATCTATCGATTAGATTTTGCTCAATGTTACATTGTATAAACATTGATCATCAGTCGAGTTTTTTGATTGATTTTACTTTATGTTTGTTTGTCTCATAGATAAATTCATGATGCCTCATTATTTTTTATTTTCAAAAACATAACAACAAACAATAAAATATAAATAACTTTTAATGTCTAGTTTCTGTTGAGAATCTCTGTAGAGCGTCACTAATGACTGAATTACAAGATATTGCTTGAATTGAAATATAAGTAGCACTCGCACGTGTATAAAATAAAATATTATTGTTACATGACGAAAAATACAACCACCTAATGTACATCGAGATTGCATCATTTGTAGAATGTAAGGATGTAGTTTGGTGCAAGGCACAATAGGTAATCTTTGGTGCCGATTCTTATGCAAGCGAAATGTGCACATGGTTGTCAGACGAAAAGGAATGAAGTCGAAAGATTTAATCGATTTATCATAAATTTGATCTAAGTCTATATCAGAAGCAGAGTTTAAAAAACGAGGACGTAAAAAACCTTTTACGTTTATCCGTTTAAAATGTTGTGTCTGCAGGTTACAGTTGACAAGTAATTCGTATTATCGATTCTATCAACCGAGTCACCCAACAATTTCCGAAAAGTTGCTATTTTTTTGCATAGACAATTCACAAACATCTAGCTAGTCCCAAACTAAGATATAAATATTGTATTATGGGTACTAACGCGATGATACTCACATACACTAAAACATACACAATTGTACATGCAGTGCCATGATCCAGGACAATTTGAAAAATGCCATTCATCATTTAGACCTGGCCGGGAATCGAACTCGGAACCTCGTGACTTAAAGGCAAGAGTGTAACCTCCGTGCCACACCGGCCGTCTTAATTACTATATTATTGGGTACCTATCATATAATGTATGTTGAATACGACTTTTGAGTATTAAATACCCATTTCAATATTATTTAATCACACTTTTCTACTATTTTACCTGCTTTGAGACTGAGAGGAGAGAAAGATACAAATCTTGGAAATTAAGTATTTTAACAGAATTTCTAATATTAGCTGGTATTCGCTCATAATATGTCTTTACTAAGACAATGACATCATCGTGCTTAGAATGTGGTGAAAAGAAATAGCTCATAAGACGCTCTGAATTGAGAACATTTGTTTCTGCCTTGTGCTACCAGAAGGGTTGAAGGGTTACATTTGAGTCTATCTCTCAATATATGTCTGTCAACAGAACCATCTTTCAATATCCTTGCTGGTTTTCAATTTAATTTAGTTGTATACAATTAATTATGTTAAAACTGTTTGTTTGCGAATGACAATAAAAAATAATATCAATAAAAAATTATACTACTACTATACCATTACGGCATATCCCACAAGTGGAGTAGCCAGCACACCAGCTGCACGATTTGAACATGCAAGATGTCCTCTCTGTGCCGATATAAAATCAAAACATTCAGAATGGGTGGCAAACCTCATCGCTGAATTTAAGATGTAAAATGTCTTAATTTTTTCGAACACTTGCCTTTTACAGGACACTCGAAAACTTACGGAGAAGAGTGGGAGACCAATTCTCTACCGGGAGCTCCACGGGATATAGAATAGGAAGCAACGTGCTATAAAACCGATTTTTTTTTCAATTTTCAATGGTCAAGACAATATCACCTATGTAGAAGTATTAATCAGATCATCAAACAAAAAAAAACAAAAAAAGTCTTCGGATAAGTTTTGCAGTTGAGATAGAAAATCAAAGGGGTATTTAAATGACGAAATTTAAAAACATTGAATGTTATTTAAATGCTGAATGTATTTGTTACGAAATGTCATTTTATTTCTTTATTGCTAAGATATGAATTAATGTTCAATGTGCTGGATAAATTGCGTTGTCAAATTATGATTGTATGGTGTTTTCTTCTAAAATATTGTTTTGGAATTTTAACAGGTGTTCTAATAATCCCTCAGAGAACAAGAACTCCTTTATTTTGAAGTTACCAAAAATGTGCATTGGTAAGTATTTAAATTGTATAACTGTATACCTAGATATGAAGAATCTTTTAAATTTTCAAAAATAGACTATTTGAATTGAGTTGAAACTTCGTTTTAGTAAATTAAATTATCAGTGCACGTTACTCATGCTTCACTCAAAATATTGAAGTGAGAATCAGATTCGTCAAACCATCTCGATCAAGCAGGAAAATCATTTATGTAGTATAAATTCAAAAGCGTCACTACTTCATCCCCTCAATACTTAAGCCTGCTTCACTATGGGTTGTTTAGGTAGATATTTAGTCATTAAGTCCAGTTTTGACTCCTATTTGTTATTTTGTTATTTTTCTTATATCGTTATAACGTTATCCAGAAAATTGAAGTATTTTCTTTATGATAATGAAGTATTTTATTTATGATAATGAAATAAGAAGGTATAGGTAAAATAATAATACAGTTACTAGGCATACAACGCAATATTTATTATGGAGGAAAAATCAATTATATAATTATATTGTAGAGATACAGGACTTAGTAATTAATGTATCAATATGTTTATTATCGTTAAGTGCTTCACGTGTAGTAATTATTTCATACCAAGTGTATATCAATGATGCTTATTTATTTCCAACACAGACACATGTTATTGTAATTGCCTTATTACCATTTTTCATATTATCATTCTTTAGTTCTTCTTGGAATTCTCGCTCTTTTTCTTAGCGTCCTTATTTTTAGAGTCCTTATTTTTTGAGTCTTTATTCTCAGCGTCCTTATTTTTAGAATCCTTGTTGTCAGACTTCTTTTTGTTATCCTTATTTTTTACATTTACATTATTATTGTCATTTTGAGCATCCTTCTTTTTAGCATCTTTATTCTCTGCGTCCTTCTTTTTGGAGTCCTTATTTCTAGAATCCTTGTTGTCAGACTTCTTTTTGTTATCCTTATTTTTTACATTTACATTATTATTGTCATTTTGAGCATCCTTCTTTTTAGCATCTTTATTATCTGCGTCCTTCTTTTTGGAGTCATTATTTTTAGAATCCTTGTTGTCAGACTTCTTTTTGTTATCCTTATTTTTTACATTTACATTGTTATTGTCATTATGAGCATCCTTATTTTCAGCATCTTTATTTTTAGCATCCTTGTCATCATGTTTTTTTACATTGACGATGTTATTTTCATTTTGAGCACCTTTATACTTAGCATCCTTTTTGGCGTCAACAGCTTTAGAATTAACTACAAACATATTATATCATTAAAGAATTTTGACGTAAGTCATTATAATATGTGCATAAAAATAAATGGTAAATTGAATTAATCGATAATCTTGGCGATACTTACCAGACGAAACAGCTACGAATGCCACCACGCAAAGAGTCAAGAAGATAAGTTTCGACTAAAAAAAGAAATAATTATTAACATATCAGTATATGCAGTTTGGATTGATAAATGTAATGATACAAAATGCAATAATACAAAACTATGAGTTAAGAAATATAGGAGAAAATAAAACGTCTGCCTATCCGACTTATGATAAAACTTTCAGGATGTGTCCAATACATTATATTATTTTAAACAAAAATGTTATTTACAGGACATTCGAAAACTTATAGGAAAGAGTAAGAGGTTTTTTCCCCAAGATTTATAGCAAACACTGTTAACTTTTCTAATTATTTATTAAAATAACTAGTTTTTTTACTAAATAATTGTAGTTATAAAAATAATTGATTTTACCATTCTAATTGACGGATTTCGTTGTCTTGTTTGTGTTTACTTGCGTTCACTGACTTTGTGATACACATAACCGAATCTATTGTTATTTTATACAATCCACTGTCGGTGTTAGCTAAAAATTTAGTTTTTTTCACAGGTTCTCAGTCTTATTTAATATAAATCTATGACAAGTCTCTTTAGTTTAGATAAAACATGTTAAAATTTGTAATTATACATCTTTATGTTGGTACAGAATAATATTGCCTTAGAATTTATTTTTTCATACTCAATATTTCTCTTATGAGGTAAATAAATTTATTTTGTTCATACCCGAGATATATTTCAAACTATATTAATTTGTTGACTAGATTCGATGACTGTAAAATCATAATTTAACTCTCAGTGACTTATATATTTTTTGTGGAACGGAGATGACCTGACAATCTGTGTAGGTACAAATTACATCTGAGACCACTGAGACTACTGAGACTACTGGCTATTCATTTTTCTGTAGACATTAAATAGATAGATAGATCTTTTCTGGAAATCGATGATTTTTTCCAATAGAGTTGGATTGAATGAGTCACTTACTCGATATATCTATGTTTATATTTTATGTTTCTTCTGTTTCGTTTATTACACAGATAGGAATATCAATAATTTGTATAATTTATTTCCACAACGTCAAATTACACTCGGTATTTTGGCCGGCCAGGCTTTCAGGCTGCACACTATGGGACCTTCGGTGTGGACGAAATTTGTTTAGTGTAGAATTTCAAACATATTTTGAACCACTCTAGATTAATCATTCCAATTGATTACACTCATCCATAGTCAACCTATTTGAATAAGTATTAACTAGGTAGGTATGTTGTATATGATACACATACATATGTAAACTTCCTAAAGGAGTGCACAACATAGAGTTTCGACGCTTATGAATCAACTTAAGGCATGGTTAAGAGTACTCTTTAAACCTAGGTAACATTCCCAATTCCTCTGTGTCATGCCTATCACATGACTTGAAATTTTTGGAAATTGTATATATAGTTCAATTATTGACATCCAATTGTGTTAAAAAATTCATAACGTAAAATGTAGCATTTCAGATAAATCTAAGTCCTCATACTTCTGCTGTATGAGCGGTGAGAATCGGTCTTTATTTCCTTAACATATCAATATAAATCATTAATGATTGTATTATCCATTAATTAAGCTTTTGCGTCCATTGAAAATAAGTAAAATACTTGCTTTGCAGATAAAATGAAAATAAAATTATTAACATTTTCATATTCTAGTTTCTATTGAGAATCTATGTAGGTACACAATAACTTAATTATAAAGATATTTATTTAATACAAATAGAAATGCTACTCGCACGTGTCAAAATAAAATATTATTGTTACATGACGAAAAATAAGGTTACCTCATACATACATTGAGATTGCTACATTTGGGGTGCAATGCAAAATATCATTTTGATGTCGATGCGTGCCAATAGTCATGGTTGAAGGACAAAAAGCAGTAAATGACGTGGAGATGCAATCGTTGATAGGAATGTTTGGGATAAGGTTGAGTCAAATCCATTTGCTAATTGCTTTACAAAACTGAAACCCTGAACTGAAAAACTGAAATCAGATGTATGATAAATAAATCAGGAAAGTAGCCAGAAGAGAAGCAGTTGTTCTCTCTCAGGGTGCTTTTCAATGCATATAATTTAATATGATGTTGACGAAGTAACAGAACTAATGAACGATGAGAGGTGGGAAAATTCAAGGACAAAAAGAAGATATGATTAACTACTACTATACCATCACGGCATATTCCACAAGTGGGGTAAACCAGCAGACCAGCTGCATGTAAGAAACATGCAAGCTGTCCTCTTCGTGGCAATATAAAATCAAGACATTCAGGATGGGTGGCAAACCTCATCGCTGAATTTAAGATGTAAAATGTCTTAATTTTTTCGAACATCTGCCTCTTACAGGACACTCGAAAACTTAAGGAGAAGAGTGGGAGACCAATTCTTTACCGGGTGCTCCACGGGTTAGATTCGCCACGCCACGGATTAAGTTCGCCAGCGAAATAGCCTCAATTGCCGAATTTGACAAGGAACTTGGAGAAGTTTAAACGAATATGGAGAATGTCTTTGTGAGTAAACATAAGATGAAGATTTACATAGGCAAATCAAATGTAATAGCAGTATATGATTTTATTGGTGCACAACTTGTAAAACTCCATAATTTTAATTTATAAATTACAATTTATTTGTTTTACAAAAAATATTTTAAATAATGTGACATATGTTTCGGCTGCATACGTATGATTATGGCATTGCAGCCGAAACATATGTCACATTATTTAAAATATTTTTTGTAAAACAAATAAATTGTAATTTAAAAATTAAAAAAAAAAAAAAAAAGTAATAGCAGTAGGCTGTAACAAACAACATATTATAATGAGAGTTGTTATATCTGATTTAAAGAACGCGAATGAGTTTGTCTACTTCAAGTGTAAGATAACCTGGGATGGTCGGTCAAGGAACGAAGTTGACAGCCCTATACACCGAGTAAGACTTACATTTAATAAAAAATTGAAATAACTACTACTACTACTACTATACCATCACGGCATATCCCACAAGTGGGGTAGCCAGCAGATCAGCTGTATGTAAGAAACATACAAACTGTCCTAAAAATTGAAATAATCGATTTTAAAAATATAGACCTGGAACTATGCAAGCTCCTTGTAAAGACATTTACGTGTGGAGTGTCTTATAAAATGACTGCGAAACATGATGCCTATCTGAGAGAGATAAAAAGAGATTCAAGGCGTCTGAGGTTGGCCCTATAGAAGAATGCTGGAATATCCAAGAGGATCACATCTTAAATGACTAAGTTTTTCATAGAAGTAAGAAGGAAAGTATCACGTTATCTGACTGATCGGTGGGTCCTTCAATGCGCAAGACATGTTTATGAAATATTTTACTTTTATATTACTATTTTATATCATTTGAAAAAAAAATATGTAAAACATTTCGACACCTTTTTCATTACTCTGCAACGAGTTAAAGTTTGTACTTAAACGAAAATGTTCAATTTTTAGTCCTACTTATAGAACTATTGTTTAAAGACAACTAGACCTGTCCGAAATCTATGTTTTTTCAATAGATAATTTAGTGTATTGTACCATTCTTAATATATATAGTTATATATCTAAAACAGGTGTCCAATTTAACAAAAAATAAATATATCGAATTCCGTATCCTCATAAGTTAACAACTTTCATCCTCTTACACATCCTTAAAACAGAGCTACTCCAAATCCTCAATCACATTTGCAAAATGACTTCGGTACAATCCTACCTTACACCCCATCAACATACTTATGTACATTCTACAAATGATGCAATCTCGATGTGCATTAGGTAGTTGTATTTTTCGCCGTGTAACAATAATACTTTTATTATACACGTGCAAGTGCCACTTATTTTCTATCCACTGAATATATTTTTTAATTCAGATATAGTATCTAATGATAATATACATAGGTTCTCAACAGAAACAAGGCATGATAATTTTTATAACTCGTCTTCCATTTTATCACTAAACGAGTGTTTTCTAATGATGTGTTGTGAAAATAAACAAAATAAAAGAATTAATTTGGCATTGTTGATGTATCTGTGTCATGAAGGAATTAGACAAATATAAGAATGACTAATATATCGTGCACGCGATAAACCTATTCCATACATCCCCGCTGGAATAAACATGATTTCTTCAGAAAGTTTTTTTAATGACCTCATCATCATCTATCTGTTTATTCAATAGGTATACTATATATCTGGTACCTAATATTGAAAAAAAATTGAGAACCTGTGAAAAACAATTAAATTTTAAGCAAACACTGCCAACGAATTGTATAAAATAACAAAAGATTCGGATATGAGCATAACAAAATCAGTGAACGCAAGTAAACTCAAACAAGACAACAAAAAACCGTCAATCAGAATGGTAAAAATCAATTAAAATAATAAAATAATTTAAGCTATTTCTAATAATTAGATCGGTGAACATAGTTTAATATAAACATCGTTTGATATAAAATATAATTAAGAAAAATCTAATGCAATGTTTATCCAAATTTCAGTCGAAGATTTTCCTGTTCGCTTTCTTTGTGGTGGCTGCTGTAGCCCTGACTTCAGGAGGTAAGCATTGTGAAAACAATGATTCCTGTAATTCATGTCTTCAGGATATTGGATTATATTATGATGAAATAAATAATTATTTGTTGCAAGAATGATTACATATTCATAACGTATTTATACATAAATATTGCCAAAGTTGTCTTTATGACGAATTAATTTTGAACCACGTTTCAAAACGTGAATTAATTCTGAATTGAATTTCACATATGAACATTTTTTCAGATCCTCTCCCAAATAATGAAAATAATCGAGTAGATACCATCAATAATAATAATAGAGTGGACAACAATAACAACAGAAACAACAAAAACACGAATAGAGTAGATTCCAACAACAACAACAACAACAACAGGAATAATAACAATAGGAATAACGACAACAACAACAGGAATAATAACAATAATAACAAGAATAATAACAACAACAATAGGAATAACAACAACAACAACAGAAATAACAACAACAACAGGAATAACGACAACAATAGAAATAACAACAACGGAAATAACAACAGAAAAAATACCAATAACAGAAAAAACTAAAATGTCAATTGAACTTGAAACGTTTAAATATTTTCTGAATTTTGTTTAAATTTTGGAATACTTTCTGTAAAAAATGTAAAATATTTGGCTAACCTCTGATACTACATCTCAAATTAAGTATAAATACAATTTGTCATTCCGTTTGCAAATCTACTTTTTTTTATTCCCAACAGATTTTTTTAAATAAAAATAAAGGCGATAGGAAAAGAAAGTATGGATATGGAAAATAATCATTTGAAAAGTTTTTGTAACCAGGATAACCAGGTGATTCCAGGTGGAGGGTTAATCATTTGAAAAGTTTTTGAGATCTGAAAGAGAATCAAACACTTCAAATTGATTACCATAGAGATAATAACTGAAACACTCATTAGAAATGGTTGATTTTATTAACAGCTAACTATTTACATAACAGGAAGAAAGTAAATATTTACAGTATCATTATAAAAAATGAGACTAACATCTTAATCTTGAATCCTTTTTCATTTCTCGCAATCTTCATCTAACATCTCAGCGATTAAGGCCTGGCTCAGATGAATCACCTGGATCTAAAATAATTTTTAAGACATCAAAGGAGATCAAGATTTATATTAGATTTAGATCGTGTTCTTAAGTACTAATTTGCCATTTTTTTAATTCAGACAAGATCAGATTGTAATATCTTGTCAAGGGTAAGTGTGCCGGTCAAATTAAGAACTTATGGTGACCAGATTTAAACTAAAGATTCTACTATTCCACAAGTGGGGTAGCCAGCAAACCAGCTGCATGTATGAAACATACAAGATGTTGTCTATCCTCCTCTGAATTTAAGATCCTGCATGAAATCCCTTAAAATCTGTGAAGTTTTGAACTGAAAAAGAAAAATGCATTAAAATTGTTAAACACCGACAATTGCCAAGTGTTTGCTTTTTTGCAAACGTTTCAAGTTCCTTAAATCTTGTTAAAAACTACCTAAAATCTTGATAAAAACTACCGAAATTTTGACAATAGCATACAAATTCTAAATTTAAAATGCGCCATATCCTGCTTAGACAACTGAAACCTGCTAAATAAAAAAGCTTACCAATTTTTAAAACTACCTGAGAATGTTTTCAAGATAAAGGAGCGAAGGAAGATAGAGAATGTAGATTTGTAGGATTTCCGTTAATAATTGACTGTGATTTAGTTGAATTGATGGTGAGTCCGTTGCAGTGGCGTAGCTAGGGGGGGGCAGGGGGGGACATATGTCCCCGGGCGCCGCTTTAGGGGGCGCCAAAATGAGAATTAAAACTTTTTTTTTAATTTCATTCTGATGTCAACAAATGTATTCCAAATACGTTTGCAAGATTGAATTTTGGAGCTCCACAATTAATATCTTCATTATAAACCAGTTGGCAAACACGATTTTAGCGCCCCCATTGAGCACTAAGGGGCGCCATTCTATTCATAAACCAAATGACACATCCACAATACAGGATTGCTGATGGCGTTTTTTTTTAACAAAGGGTTCAAATATTATTCTTCATAACTGAAAGTGGCATCTGGTTTTAACAATTATACAGGTTGGATAATTTCGAGTTTAATATAGGTGAGTGCAAAGAAAATAATATAATACTTCACATTAGTTGAAAAGAGATAAATTTATCATTAGATAGAAATGTAGCAAGTAAGTTGTTGATTTAAATAATATTTGAAATCTAGCAAATTTTTCGGTAATTTTATTTTATTTTACTTGCAAGAAAAAACAACATTGGAATTTTTTTCATTACTCATCACATCATCGCTGTTTTTGGATTATCGTGTAAAAATTGTTAATTTTTTTTAACAACTTTCGCATATATTTTTGAAAAAGTTTTTACTCAACATTTTTAACATTTCATTTAATCGGTCATATTTTATAAGTATATTTTAATTTTTTATAAAATTTTAACTATACGCGGCGGCAGAATTGCCATCCACATTTCTCAGCATTATACAACCAGATAAGTCTCCATATGATCAGTCATGATTATTCAAAAACTTAACAGTCTAATGCCGGAAAAAAATCACCTATCCAGATATACAGGATATCAAAGGATTAGGCTAAAAACATGGGCTCAAAATACCAGCATTGTGCCTGAAATATCTGTGTTGAAAAATTTTCTTACAATATTACGTATTAAGTATTTATTTTAATAGATTTTTGAATTTTAATATATCAATTTACCGGTGAATCTAATTTTTGCAAATTATTTATCAAAGATTTCGGAGCTACCCCTGTAGCTGACAAAACTAATGGTATTATGTAAACGGACCTACATAGAATGCCAATTTTTTTTATTTCTCCTGCTAGTTTTGTATTTTTTCTGCGACAGTTGTTTGAATATTATGCTTATTTGGTACAGCGATGTCTATTAGATACGTAATTTTAATTTGTTTATCATGTAATTCTAAATCGGGTCTATTATGATGTATCAGTATAAAACCCTCGGTTTTCCCATACACTTCCCCAAAGGTAAACCATCTGTTTGACGGATATTTGTCACTTGTTTGTTATGAATCTTTATTTATTTTTTTTATTTGATTGTTGTAATTATTATTGAAATTAGTTATATATGTATGTTGTATTGATTTGAGATCTATCATGTAAAAGGCTTTTGCCGTTTATTGTTTTAATAAAAAAAAAAACATGAGATTGGTTGAGATCATTGAGGTGTCTAGCATGAAGTTCTTTCCTATTTTAAAATTCTAACAAAATATTTTAATAGTTTATTCGCGTACCTATGTACTGTTTCGACATATAAATTTAATGATGTATGATTTTTGTTCGCCTGTATTATAATTTTATGTAATGTAAAATTATTTTGTTTATTTTTGAAAAATGTTTTAACCCTAGAGTGCTCGCGCTATGAGCATTTTGCCGCCCGCAGCAAAAAAATCGTGATATTTTTTTCACGATTCATTTCTAACGGTCATGAGTCTTAGTAGCTGGCCCCCTGTATTTCACCGCCTTGTCTTAGTAATTTAAAGAAAATCGGTGCATGGGTGACTGTAGGAGTTGTGGCGACATCTACCTGAAGTATCGAGAAGCACATATAGAAGATAATTACTTAACACATCGGTAGCTAGTTAGATATGAGTTTTATACAATTATAGGTAGATGGCGATGAATATTTCCTTAACAACTATGGCTTGTGGAAAGAATGAATAATTAGCTAGCTCAGATCTCTTTTGAACGTCCAACCAACAACATACTTTAGTCTAACACATTACTAACATTTTTATTGTCATGTTTATTGGTGAATAAACTTTGTGAAAACATATTTTCATGTAAGTAAAATATTACTGTTTCATTTCGTTCCTTTTCAATCACAGCATTTAATTTCATATAATCATTTAGAGTCAAACTAATTTTCTTACTTATCAAGCCTTCTGCAAATTGTATATGGAAGAAAGGGAAAATATGTACACAGTGGATCTGTGAGGATATTTAACATTAATAATCTATACCAACAAAGCCCTTCCATCCATATAAATGGTGACCTCGAACGAACACGAATTTATTACATTTTTCTTTTAAAAAAAACTTTTTTCTTTAAAAATTTTGTTACAATACATCAGTGAAAATTTTCCTGACAACTTTTAATTCTATATTCAATTTTGATTTTAACTTTATTTCCAAACTGTGATCGAACGAAACAATTTAAATAACAATTCACTTAATTAATTCCTAATTTTATTCACCTTTACTGCTGCGTTCAGAAGAGTTCTCTGTGAACGGTTTTCAGGCATATAGAGTCCCGGAACAAAATACATAAAAAGATATTTTAGCTCCGTATTTTTTAAGCAATCAAAGAACAGAAAACCGTCCACATATTTTATGCCACATATTTTTTTTATTATTTTTTAAATAATTTTACTATTATTTATTTCAGACTACAAGTCTTTTTAAAAATCTGCCAAAGGCAGAACATAACTTATTGTACTTATTTATATAATTGTATGTTCCAGATTTTAAATATAACACAAAGCATTTTATTTGTAAGTAGCATTAATTATTATTATATTTTGTGAACATTCACTGTTTGAGACCAGTCGACAGGGTACCAATTTTCTCTGCTAAAAAATTTTATTGTCACAAATATTTTTTCATCTGCAAACATTTTTCCCAAACATTTTAATCAATCAAACAAGAAAGTATATTAATCAATTTTATTCAAATAATTTACATTCCATTTAATTTTATCCAAAAATAAAATAAATATTTTCAATTCTAAAAATTAACTTCAAATTTTCTTCTCATACACTTGATACAAAATGACAACTCCTAACAAAAATTTCGATTCAACCTCTCACCCAGCGAAAGCTAGTACTAGTGAAGGAACAATTAATACAAATTTTCCGATATTTTCAGAACGAGTGTCCGTGAAAATCCCACCGATATGGACAAACAATGTAGAACTCTGGTTTCTACAGGTAGAAAACCAATTTGAATTAGCCAATATAACGGCGGAAGACACCAGGTATTCGCATTTGGTCGCTCAACTCAACCATGAACATATTAGTCAGGTATCAGATATCTTATTTTTACCCAGATGTAATACCATGTACAGCAGATTAAAAAACGCAATCATTCAAAGAATGGGCGAATCTCCAGATAATCGCAGAGAAAAACTTTTCTCGGGGATTCAACTAGGTGACAAATTGCAATCACAATTATTAAGGGAAATGAAAATGTTAGCCGTCGGTTTAGACGTAGATACCACCACTATAAAATATTTGTGGATGCAACAATTACCCAAACAGGTACAAGCCCATATCACAAGTGACAACAGAAATTTAGAAGAAATCGCAATTTTAGCAGACAAAGTTTCATCAATTTACAAACCATTAGAAGTAGCTTCCATTCAACCTAAAGATGATAAAAATTCTAGTAAAGTTATTACCTTACAGCAATCAGTGATTGAATTAACTGAGAAATTCGACAATCTTAGCAAACAGTTGCAACACAAAAATCAAAATAATTTTCATAGAAAAAATTTCTATCATGGCAACACCCGCCATAGTTCACATATTGACAGCTCTGTCAAAAACAACAACGCTTCTTACAAGCATAACCAAAGCGAATATCGTAGTTATAATAATATAAAGACTTGTAATAATAGTACAAAACTGTGTTTCTATCATGAGCAATTCGGACACAAAGCTCGCAAATGTATTTCTCCGTGCTCATTTACATCAAACAAACCATCTAACTCAAAAAACTTGTAGAACAGTTCACTAGCGAGACGGGTGAACTGCATACAAAAATTCGTCTCTTCATAAAGGATCGCATACAAGGTACGTCATTTTTGATTGACTCCGGTTCAGAACTATGCTTAGTTCCGCGTTCCATATGTTTACGCCAAAGTTTAAACGGTAAAGATAACCTAAAACTCTTTGCAGCAAATGAGACAGTGGTCAAGACATTTGGCACAACCACATTAAACATAGACCTCGGTCTAAAGAAAATTTTCAAGTGGAACTTTATCATTGCAGACGTTCCACGCGCAATTATCGGCGCAGACTTTCTGAATCACTTCAATTTAATTGTAGATATTAGAAACAAGATGTTGATAGACAATACTAACAAACATAAGATCGTAGGTTACAACACAAACTGTATTGATAATGATATTTCGTCAGTTTCATTACTAGATAAAAATAACCCTTACCATCAATTATTAGCAAAATATCCCAAACTGATCGATATAAATAGACCATATACTGATTGTCAACATTCTACAATACATTACATAGATACCCGTGGCAACCCATTCATGTTCAAACCTCGACGTTTGTCTCCAGAACTGCTGAAGCAAGCGAAAAAAGAGTTTGAGAACATGGTTGCTCAAGGTATCTGCCGACCCTCAAACAATGAATGGGCATCGCCTCTTCACATGGTAAAAAAGAGTGACGGTACATATCGCCCGTGTGGTGATTATCGTAAGCTTAACTCTATGACAGTGCCAGATAGATATGCACTTCCACATATTCATGATATTTGTAATGATTTGCACAATTGTAAAATTTTTTCTAAGATAGATCTCCAGCGTGCATACCACCAGATTCCTGTCAACGAAGCAGACATCAAGAAGACAGCAATTACCACCGTTTTCGGGAATTTTGAGTTTTTACGCATGCCATTTGGGGTAACCAGTGCGTGCCAGACGTTCATGAGGCACATGAACACCATCACTCAAGGACTAGAAGGAATACACACCTATATAGATGACATTCTGATAGCGTCACCCGACGAAAAAACTCACATACGACATCTGACTGCTCTATTCGAAAGACTACAGGAGAATGGTATGATACTTAACCCTTCTAAATGTCAATTTGCCAAATCATCCTTAATTTTTCTAGGATATGAAATATCAGCAGCAGGAGTTGGACCAGCTCCAGAAAAAATAAAAGCCATAAGTGAGTACAAAAAACCCAAAACAATAAAGGATCTCCGCAGATTCATCGCCCTGACCAATTTCTACAGGCGATTTATACCGAAGGCTGCACAAAAACTTGTCAGACTGAACGACTATCTAAAAGGGGCAACAAAAAACGACAATAGACCTGTCGAATGGAACGAAATCACAAATAACGATTTCGAAGAGGTAAAAAATTCTTTATTACATGCTACTAAGTTAAGTTTTCCTGATGCAAACAAAAAACTGTCAGTGTGGACAGACGCATCAGACTTTGCCATTGGTGGAGTTATACAACAGACAGACGAATCAAATAATTATGAACCAATCTGTTTTTTCTCAAAAAAACTTAACAAGGCACAATGCTCTTATAGCACTTATGATCGAGAACTATTAGCAATATATGAAACTATAAGACATTTCAAACATTACCTAGAAGGTAGAGATTTTACAGTATTTACCGATCATAAACCCCTTCAATTCATGTTCAGTAAAAAAAGTTATGCTAAAGAAACACCCAGACAGCAAAGACATCTTGATTATATATCCCAGTATACCACCGATATAAGATATATCACTGGTGAATCAAATGTTGTCGCAGATGCTTTCTCACGCGTCGAAATGATAGAAATGAATCATAACATATCATTAGATGAAATATCCAGAGAGCAATTAAAAGACATAGAACTTTTAGACATGTTAAAAACAAAAGATCACTCACTTAATTTAATAAAAAACAATTTTCAAGGCTTGCAAATAATTTTTGACACACATAATGGTAACATGAGACCTTATATACCTAAAACTTTACAAAGACAATTTTTCCACAGTATCCATAATTTAAGTCACACAGGTACCAAGGATACAATTAAAACAATAAGCCAGAGAGGTGTGTGGAAAAATATGAAAAGTGATTGCACAAAATGGTGTAAATTGTGCATACCATGCCAAAAAGCAAAAATCCACAAGCACACAAAAACACAAATTATTCCAATTCCACTACCTAACGGAAAGTTCCATACAATCCACGTGGACTTGATAGGTCCATTTATTCCATCAGAAGGTATGCGATATTGCTTAACAATTATAGATCGTTTTTCCAGATGGGTTGAGGTAATCCCAATAGCAGATATCACAGCTACCACAATAATACGTGCTTTATGGGACAACTGGATTACAAAGTACGGCGTCCCAGAGAAGATCATATCGGACCAAGGCCGTCAATTTTTATCTTCTGATTTTAAATCTTTCTGTTGCAGAATAGGTATCCAACATGTCAAAACCAATTCGTATCACCCGCAGGCGAATGGACTTATAGAACGTTTCCACAGGACACTAAAAACGTCTATTAAAGCACATCACCCTATACCATGGACTAAATCTCTAACAACAATTTTATTTGGTTTAAGGTGCACGATACGAGAAAACCATAATTTTTCCATTGCAGAGATGATGTTTGGAAATTCACTGCGCATGCCAGCTGACATTCTACAGGAAAACACAGAAAATGCAGATCCTACTTACTATACACAACAACTTATAACGTTTATGAGGAATGTAAAACCGAAACCTATTAAACATCACCACAAGACTAATATTTTCGTACATCCAGAACTTGGTAAGGCATCACATTTTTTCTTGAGAGACGATAGAATATATAAACCTTTGCTTCCAGCTTACAAGGGGCCTTATGAAGTTTGCTCGAGGGATGACAAAACTGCCATATTAAAAATAAACGGAGAACAAAAGAAAGTATCGTTGGATCGATGTAAACCAGCCTTCATAGAACATCCAGAGGAAGCTAACAACTCAGTCGACAGACCACATACATACATCACGCGATCTGGAAGGAAAATATTTCAACCGAATCAGTGAAAAACCTGCATTTTTCACTTGGAGGGGGCTGTGTGGCGACATCTACCTGAAGTATCGAGAAGCACATATAGAAGATAATTACTTAACACATCGGTAGCTAGTTAGATATGAGTTTTATACAATTATAGGTAGATGGCGATGAATATTTCCTTAACAACTATGGCTTGTGGAAAGAATGAATAATTAGCTAGGTCAGATCTCTTTTGAACGTCCAACCAACAACATACTTTAGTCTAACACATTACTAACATTTTTATTGTCATGTTTATTGGTGAATAAACTTTGTGAAAACATATTTTCATGTAAGTAAAATATTACTGTTTCATTTCGTTCCTTTTCAATCACAGCATTTAATTTCATATAATCATTTAGAGTCAAACTAATTTTCTTACTTATCAAGCCTTCTGCAAATTGTATATGGAAGAAAGGGAAAATATGTACACAGTGGATCTGTGAGGATATTTAACATTAATAATCTATACCAACAAAGCCCTTCCATCCATAGAGTCATCAGTTGTTGTCGGTGTGTCGCGTTTGGCGGCAAATTGCTAACTGCGCGACTACTCACGTAAGTAAAATTCGTGTGTTTGTTTTTTTGAAACAGTTGAAATATTATTGATTTTCATTGCACGTAATGTTGTTTCATTTAAATATCGTAATAATATTGATATTTAGTTTGTTTTGATTAATAATTTGGGTTTTATTTATTAGTTTATTTTAGATCTTTTTAGGTAAGCAACGGGCGAAGTATACCTACGGAATGATTAAGAAAAACACACAAATAGTTTCATGGTTGGAGGAGGAGTCTGGTTTTGAAGAATCTGGTGAATAACTGAGAAACCAAATCACCCAATTTGTTCTATCGGAACATAAAAAAAAAATCTTCAGGTGTATGCGCAGTATGTCCATCCAGGAAAAATAGAAGGACAAAAAATGGTGCAATAGATGCGCAAAGTTACTGTGCAACGAACATAATATATACATGTGTCAGGACTGTTTTGCTGAAATACATGTCGAAGATGATGAAAACGTTTAATTTTGTTATCAATTTTAATTTTTCTTTTTTTTTATATAGGTTAAGATGAAAATGTTGTTGAAATTCAAGAGATTTAAACAAATTATATTTTTTTATAATACTAAATATAAATATTTAATTAATGTTACTTTTTCTGATAGTTTATGTTTTATTCTATCTATTAAAACCCATTGCAAATGTGTTTCACTATTATTTGCAAAAAAAAATCAATTAAAGTATGGGCGGCAAAATGCTCCCCACGCGAGCACTCACGTTTCACGGAAAGGCGCGACTACTCTAGGGTTAATTAAGAGATTCAATTTGATCATTATGTAAAGAGGAAATGTTAACAATTCCTTTTCCTCCTATACTTCTAGGCAGAGTCAACCTTTTTCCGCGGAATTTGGATGGTGATATCTTTTTTTTATTAATTTTGTTCTTATTAATCTTTCAAATTTATTTAAATCGGTTTTTGACCATTTTATAATGCCAAATGAGTATGTTGATAACGGAATAGCCTACGCGTTGATTGCTTTTTCTATATTTTTGGCTGATAGATCGCTTTTTCCTAAATATTTTATTTTATCTATCTTTAAAATCATTTGTTAATTAATTTTTGTTTTCAGTGTGATATAGATTTTTGGACTGCGGAAGTATTTGTATATTTCATTACTATTAAAAAAAATTATTTGATAATGTGAAGTTATATCCTGACATTCTAAAATTTAACCTTTTACCTTCAATATGAAAAGTTTAACATTTATCTGGCTTAATTGTTTACAATCGTATAGAAAATTATTAGTCTATAGTGTTGTGGAATATTCTATAAATTATTTTTCGAGAAATTTATCGAAGTGGAGAATTTTGGAGAATTATGGTGTATTTTGAGGCAAAATGTTTTTTATTGTTCATTTTTACAAAAAGGATATGGTAAAGAATATACTTAAAAGACTAGTTTTTAGAAGGAACAAATATAACATAGGAAAATTGATGATTTTTAATTTTAAGTAGAGTTCATTGTTCACTTATTAGTTACTAGATTTTGTAATCCGGCATCGCTCGGGTTGAAATAAACAGATAACCGACAAATACATGAGTTATTGAAAAAATACAGTAAACATTTACGTAAATAATAGTAGTAAAAACCTCTTTCCAATGAAAAAGGTTTGACACCACACATGCCCATTTAAAAAAATGGTAGGTACCTTCATGGAAAAAGTATAAAAAACCTCTGATTTGGGCCCAAATCAGCCCAATGAAGTTTTAGACCGATCAGGTTTTCCGGTATTGGGCGAAAGGTTATAATATTTTTGTGAAAATTATGGAGAAAAAATTCTCTTCTGTCAGAGGAGAAATTCTCGGAGAAATTTCTCGTTCTCGAGAAATTTCTTTTGAGAATTTTCTCTACTCACATCACTTTTAGTCTGTATTTTATTTCATTAAAAAACCAGTTTGATGCTTCGAAAATGAACCATATAAATCGTAAAATTTCAAAATTTTCTTGACGGCTCTTAGAAGGTGCGCCGACTTTGTGCCATGTCCCCGGGCGCAGATGACCCTAGCTACGCCACTGGTCCGTTGCCTCTGATAAATTGTGCAAGATTGGTTTGCATTTTGTGAAAGGCAACGTCAATATTATTAAGATCGAAGTGAATATACAGTTGGAGGTCATAGACATAAAGATGGTAAGCCCCATGAAGATGCTCTGTGATTGACATAATGAAAATAGAGAAAAATTAATAGGTAACGTAATAAGTATAACCCTGTGGAACTCCTGCCCGAAGGTTGATCCAATTAGAAGCTCTTATATCAATGTACTTTGCTGTCTTCCGCTAAGATAAGACTCACATAGAGAATTTGATATTTTTGTCGGCCACAATTGTGATGTTTTGGATTGTGTTCAAAAGGCGTAGAAATCTATCAATGATAACGATTGAAAAAAAAAACACATTCTAAAATAAGTCATAGTTTCAAAGACATAAAGTAGAATATTCTATTTTATTCTTCTCAAGACCATCCACTCGGTTGCAAATAAGTAAGAAAGATAAAATATAGATTACACATTAGAATATATTTATTTATTTGTTCTTGTGTAACAAAACAACATCAAGTACTGATGAAAAATTATTAAATTGTATAAATCTATAAGTACTACTACTACTATACCATCACGGCATATCCCACAAGTGGGGTAGCCAGCAGATCATGTAAGAAACATGCAAACTGTCCTCTTCGTGCCAATATGAAATCAAGACATTCAGGATGGGTGGCAAACCTCATCGCTGAATTTAAGATGTATTGAGAATAAGTATTGAGAATCTTCAATATTTTCAAAAGTATGCTATTTGAGTTGATTTGAAATTTCCTTTTAAAAATTAAGACTATCAGTGCACGACTGCTCATGCTACGTTCTGCACAGATTGAAATGAGAAAAAAATGCAACAAAAACATGTTGAATGAAATTGTTATGAAATTTTATTTTATTTCTTTATTGCTATGTTCAGTGCATTGGATAAAATGCGTTGTCAAATTAGGATTGTATGGTGTTTTCTCTATATACTGTTTTAAATTTTTAATAAGTGATCTAATAAATCTTCAAAGCTTATAAGCACCGCACAATTTTGAGTATATCAAAAATGTGCGTAAGTAAATACAATCTAAATAGATTGTATAAATGTATAAGATTTAAGAAAAAGAGTTGAAACTTCCTTTTAAAATTTAGATTATCAGTTCACCCATGGAGCATCCGGTAAAGAATTGGTCTCCCACTCTTCTCCGTAAGTTTTCGAGTGTCCTGTAAAAGGCGGGTGTTCGAAAAATTAAGACATATTACATCTTAAATTCAGCGATGAGGTTTGCCACCCATTCTGAATATCTTGATTTTATATTGGCACGGAGAGGACAGCTTGCATGTTTATTATATGCATCTGGTCTGCTGGCTACCCCACTTGTGGGATATGCCGTAATGGTATGGGATTATCACAGATTGTGCATTCCTAAAAATCCAGCCTTTTACGTAAGTTTTCGAGTGTCCTGTAAACGGCAGGTTTTCGAAAAAATTAAAACAAAAATTAAATTCATCGTTGACATGCACATCCTAAATGTCCTGATTTTTGTTGGCACGGAGAAGACATCTCGTATATTTATTACATACAGTTAGTTTGCTGGCTACCCCACATGTAGAATATGTGGAATATGCCGTGATAGTATAGTATTCCTTAATTTGAGAATACTTCAGCTTTCTGGATAACGTTATCCAATTTATTTATGATAATTAAATAAGTATAGATAAAATAATAAGACAGTTACTAGGCATACAACGCAATATTTATTATGGAGGAAAAATGTTACTCACTCAGTAATTAATGTATCAATATGTTTATTATCTTTAAGTGCTTCACGTGTAGTATTTATTTCATACCAAGTGTATATCAATGATGCTTATTTATTTCCAACACAGATACATGTTATTGCAATTGCTTTATTACCATTTTTCATATTATCATTCTTTAGTTCTTCTTGGAATTTTCGCTCTTTATCTTAGCGTCCTTATTTTTGGAGTCCTTATTTTTTGAATCCTTGTTGTCAGACTTCTTTTTGTT
The DNA here is from genome assembly GCA_947579605.1 of Athripsodes cinereus. Taxonomy (NCBI): domain Eukaryota; kingdom Metazoa; phylum Arthropoda; class Insecta; order Trichoptera; family Leptoceridae; genus Athripsodes; species Athripsodes cinereus. The sequence continues at coordinate 18,617,230 of OX388309.1, forward strand.
ATCCTTATTTTTTACATTTACATTATTATTGTCATTTTGAGCATCCTTCTTTTTAGCATCTTTATTATCTGCGTCCTTCTTTTTGGAGTCATTATTTTTAGAATCCTTGTTGTCAGACTTCTTTTTGTTATCCTTATTTTTTACATTTACATTGTTATTGTCATTATGAGCATCCTTATTTTCAGCATCTTTATTTTTAGCATCCTTGTCATCATGTTTTTTTACATTGACGATGTTATTTTCATTTTGAGCACCTTTATACTTAGCATCCTTTTTGGCGTCAACAGCTTTAGAATTAACTACAAACATATTATATCATTAAAGAATTTTGACGTAAGTCATTATAATATGTGCATAAAAATAAATGGTAAATTGAATTAATCGATAATCTTGGCGATACTTACCAGACGAAACAGCTACGAATGCCACCACGCAAAGAGTCAAGAAGATAAGTTTCGACTAAAAAAAGAAATAATTATTAACATATCAGTATATGCAGTTTGGATTGATAAATGTAATGATACAAAATGCAATAATACAAAACTATGAGTTAAGAAATATAGGAGAAAATAAAACGTCTGCCTATCCGACTTATGATAAAACTTTCAGGATGTGTCCAATACATTATATTATTTTAAACAAAAATGTTATTTACAGGACATTCGAAAACTTATAGGAAAGAGTAAGAGGTTTTTTCCTCAAGATTTATAGCAAACACTGTTAACTTTTCTAATTATTTATTAAAATAACTAGTTTTTTTACTAAATAATTGTAGTTATAAAAATAATTGATTTTACCATTCTATTTGATGGATTTCGTTGTCTTGTTTGTGTTTACTTGCGTTCACTGACTTTGTGATACACATAACCGAATCTATTGTTATTTTATACAATCCACTGTCGGTGTTAGCTAAAAATTTAGTTTTTTTCACAGGTTCTCAATCTTATTCAATATAAATCTATGACAAGTCTCTTTAGTTTAGATAAAACATGTTAAAATTTGTAATTATACATTTTTATGTTGGTACAGAATAATATTGCCTTAGAATTTATTTTTTCATACTCAATATTTCTCTTATGAGGTAAATAAATTTATTTTGTTCATACCCGAGATATATTTCAAACTATATTAATTTGTTGACTAGATTCGATGACTGTAAAATCATAATTTAACTCTCAGTGACTTATCTATTTTTTGTGGAACGGAGATGACCTGACAATCTGTGTAGTTACAAATTACATCTGAGACCACTGAGACTACTGGCTATTCATTTTTCTGTAGACATTAAATAGATAAATAGATCTTTTCTGGAAATCGATGTTTTTTCCCGATAGAGTTGGATTGAATGAGTCACTTACTCGATATATCTATGTTTATATTTTATGTTTCTTCTGTTTCGTTTATTACACAGATAGGTATATCAATAATTTGTATAATTTATTTCCACAACGTCAAATTACACTCGGTATTTTGGCCGGCCAGACTTTCAGGCTGCACACTATGGGACCTTCGGTGTGGACGAAATTTGTTTAGTGTAGAATTTCAAACATATTTTGAACCACTCTAGATTAATCATTCCAATTGATTACACTCATCCATAGTCAACCTATTTGAATAAGTATTAACTAGGTAGGTATGTTGTATATGATACACATACATATGTAAACTTCCTTAAGGAGTGCACAACATAGAGTTTCGACGCTTATGAATCAACTTAAGGCATGGTTAAGAGTACTCTTTAAACCTAGGTAACATTCCCAATTCCTCTGTGTCATGCCTATCACATGACTTGAAATTTTTGGAAATTGTATATATAGTTCAATTATTGACATCCAATTGTGTTAAAAAATTCATAACGTAAAATGTAGCATTTCAGATAAATCTAAGTCCTGCTGTATGAGCGGTGAGAATCGGTCTTTATTTCCTTAACATATCAATATAAATCATTAATGATTGTATTATCCATTAATTACTTAAGCTTTTGCGTCCATTGAAAATAAGTAAAATACTTGCTTTGTAAATAAAATGAAAATAAAATTATTAACATTTTCATATTCTAGTTTCTATTGAGAATCTATGTAGGTACACAATAACTTAATTATAAAGATATTTATTCAATACAAATAGAAATGCTACTTGCACGTGTCAAAATAAAATATTATTGTTACATGACGAAAAATAAGGTTACCTCATACATACATTGAGATTGCATCATTTGGGGTGCAATGCAAAATATCATTTTGATGTCGATGCGAGCCAATAGTGTACATGGTTGAAGAAGGACAAAAAGCAGTAAATGACATGGTGATGTAATCGTTGATAGGAATGTTTGGGATAAGGTTGAGTCAAATCCATTTGCTAATTGCTTTACAAAACTGAAACCCTGAACTGAAAAACTGAAATCAGATGTAAGATAAATAAATCAGGAAAGAAGCCAGAAGAGAAGCAGTTGTTCTCTCTCAGGGTGCTTTTCAATGCATATAATTTAATATGATGTTGACGAAGTAACAGAACTAATGAACGATGAGAGGTGGGAAAATTCAAGGACAAAAAGAAGATATGATTAAGTTCGCCAGCGAAATAGCCTCAATTGCCAAATGTGACAAGGAACTTGGAGAAGTTTAAGCGAATATGGAGAATGTCTTTGTGAGTAAACATAAGATGAAGGCAAATCAGACGTAATAGCAGTAGGCAAATTAGGGAGTAGGCAAAAAGTAGTAGGTAAAAATAGGCAGTTGGTAAAAAGATGATAGGCAAATCAAACGTAATAGCAGTAGGCTGTAACAAACAACATATTATAACGAGAGTTGTTATATCTGATTTAAAGAACGCGAATGAGTTTGTCTATTTCAGGAGTAAGATAACCTGGGGTAGTCGGTCAAGGAACAGCCGTATACACCAAGTAAGACTTACATTTAATAAAATCAATTAAATCATCGCGTTTAAAATATAGACCTGGAACTATGCAAGCTCCTTGTAAAGACGTGTGGAGTGTTTTATAAAATGACTGCGAGACATGATGCCTATCTGAGAGAGATAAAAAGAGATTCAAGGTGTCTGAGGTTGGCCCTATAGAAGAATGCTGGAATATCCAGGAGGAACACATCTTAAATGACGAAGTTCTTCATAGAAGTATTACTATTTTATATCATTTGAAAAAAAATATGCAAAACATTTCGAAGCCTTTTTTATTACTCTGCAACGAGTTAAAGTTTGTACTTAACGAAAATGTTCAATTTTTAGTCCTACTTATAGTACTATTGTTTAAAGACAACTAGACCTGTCTGAAATCTATGTTTCTTTTAATAGATAATTTAATGTATTGTAGCATTCTTAATATTTATAGTTATATATCTAAAACAGGTGTCTAATTTCACAAAAAATAAATACTTGTATTGAATTCCGTATCCTCATAAGTTAACAACTTTCATCCTCTTACGCATCCTTAAAACAGAGCTACTCCAAATCCTCAATCACATTTGCAAAATGACTTCGGTACAATCCTACCTTACACCCCATCAACATACTTATGTACATTCTACAAATGATGCAATCTCGATGTGCATTAGGTAGTTGTATTTTTCGCCATGTAATAATAATATTTTTATTATACACGTGCAAGTGCCACTTATTTTCTATCCACTGAATATATTTTTTAATTCAGATATAGTATCTAATGATAATATATACATAGGTTCTCAACAGAAACTAGGCATGATAATTTTAATAACTCGTCTTCCATTTTATCACTAAACGAGTGTTTTCTAATGATGTGTTGTGAAAATAAACATTATAAAATAATTAATTTGGCATTGTTGATGTATCTGTGGAATTAGACAAATATAAGAATGACTGATATATCGTGCACGCGATTTATTCCATACATCTCCGCTGGAATAAACAAGATTTCTTCATAAAGTTTTTTAATTAACTCATCATAATCTGTCTGTTTATTTAATAGATATACTATACAAAATACCATTTGAGGTGGATTTTTTTCACAAAACGGCGCTTTACAAATCATCCAAATAATAATAATAATCTGAGTTATATTGAAAAAGATTGAGAACCTGTGAAAAACAATAAAATTTTTAGCAAACATTGGCAATGAATCGTATAAAATAACAATAGATTCGGATTTGTGCATCACAAAATCAGTGAACGCAAGTAAACACAAACAAGACAACAAAAAACCGTCAATCAGAATGGTAAAAATCAATTACTTATCTAATAAAATAATTTAAGCTATTTCTAATACTTAGATCGATAAACATAGTTTAATATAAACCTCGTTTTATATAAAATATAAAATGCAATGTTTATCTAAATTTCAGTCGAAGATTTTCCTGTTCGCTTTCTTTGTGGTGGCTGCTGTAGCCCTGACTTCAGGAGGTAAGCATTCTGAAAACATTGATTCCTGTAATTCATGTCTTCAGGATATTGGGTTATATTATGATGAAATAAATTATTGTTCGTTGTAAGAAAGATTACATATTCATAACGTTTTTATATATAAATATTGCCAAATTTGCCTTTATGAAGAATTAGTTTTGAAGCTCGTTTCATAACGTGTTAATTTAATCATAAATTTATTTTGAATTATTATTCATATCTTTTCAGATCCTCTCCCAAATAATGAAAATAATCGAGTAGACACCAACAACAACAATAATTATAATAGAGTGGACAACAATAGCAATAGAAACGACAAAAACACGAATAGAGTAGATTCCAACAATAACAACGACAACAACAAGAATACTAACAATAACAACAAAAATAAGAATAACAACAACAACAACAGAAATAACAACAACAACAACAGGAATAACGACAACAATAACAGAAATAACAACAACAACAACAGAAATAACAACAACAACAACAACAACAGGAATAACGACAACAACAGAAATAACAACAACAATAATAGGAATAACGACAACAACAATAGAAATAACAACAACAACAATAGAAATAACAACAACAACAACAATAGAAATAATAACAACAACAACGGAAATGACAACAATAACAACAGGAACAACAACAATAACAACAGAAAAAACTAAGATGTCAATTGAACTTGAAACGTTTAAATATTTGCTGAATTTTGTCTAAATTTTGAAATACTTTCAGTAAAAAATGTAAAATGTTTGGCTAACCTCTCCATACCACATCTCAAATTATAATAAAAATACAATTTATCATTCCGTTCGGAAAACTATTTTTTATTTTTGAAAAAGGAACCGATTCCAGGTGGAGAGTTAATCATTTGAAAAGCTTTTAACATCCCAAAGAGAATCTAACACTTTAATATTTTTTTTTTATTTATTGAAAACAATCAAACACCAACAGGCACATCATATACATATAAATTGTTATATGTACATACAAATACATAAAAATTGATTACCAAAAAGCATGCAAAATAAATAACTGCAGATAATAACTGAAGCATTTGTTACAAATGGTCCACTTTATTAACAATCGTCTATCTTACAGGTAGAAAATAAAAAGTGTCAAGTTAATATTTGCAGTATCATTATAAAACATATTGTGACTATCCACGTAATAATTCTTATACTCGTAAAGTTACTTTTCCATTTCTTGCAATTCATATAATTTTCCAGCGAGTAAGACTTTGTTCAGATGAATTAATTATCACCTGTAGGCCTAGACATTTCTCATTAGAAAACGATTCGATAACGAATTTCGCCAAAGCGATATCTTCGTTACCGAATCGAAATTCGGTAGACAAACACACTTCGTTTTCTACAAATGCGAAATCTTTTTGGCGATAGACGCATTGCCTCTCAGCGTCAAGCGTCGAATTTTTCCATGATTTTTTTAATTGTTGTGTTGGCAGCCATATCATTTTTGTCGATGGTCCACGATCGAAATGTCATTATCGCGTCTTCGACTTGTTTGTTGTTGTTTGTCTTCCAGTGTTCATAATATTTTGAGATTTAATATTTGTATTCGAAGTAAGTAAAATTGGTTGTACCTATTGTGTTTAATGGTGTTGCTTATAATTTATTTACTTATAATTGGAAGAAAATTTGAATTGTTTGTAATAAAATGCAGTGATCGGTGTATGAGAATATTGTGAACGTATTATTTTTGGTAACGTTATAAATAAAACATACACATATTTTGTAATTGATTTATATGTTAGATAAGTTAGTTTAGTTTGAACATGTTTATTTAACATCGGGACGAAGCATTAATTGAATTTATTATTTTATTTGAGAAATGAATGCATGACTGTCTAAATAAAATTAAACAATATTTTTGAATTTGTAGATGCAAGTTTCTGGGGTGTTCAATGTTTCAAGTGAAGGAAGTCAACTTGTTACCATATTAAGGTAAGGCACAATAAATAAATAATAGATAAGTTGCTAAGTTTTATCCTATTATTCTAAAGAGTTTTGTGAAATTTGAAGTGAATAAAAACTGGCAAAATTATGCATTTTTTACTAAAACAATGTCTCTGCTGCTAAAAGTTCGAAGAACGACAAAAAGTATTTTCCAATAATTATGTGGTTCATAAGAATGGTAAATGGAACAATAAAAAATAGTGACATTCAGAAACCATGGGTTTTCATGACCTGGATGAATTGTAAATTGACCCACTCATGATTACTCTTGTGTATTTCTTAATAAATATTCTAGAACTGATCATATTTTTTATTTTATTTTAGAGTTGGCAACAGGATCGACATCTTCACTCCCTACATCCGTCAGAATTGAGCCAGATCAAGGTAGGTGGTAAGCTTTTTTTGTACATCCTGTAATACAAGACATTGTAGGTGCAATTCAAATTCTTTTATTTATAAATCAAAACATTCTATATAATTTTGCAACGTTATAAAATTTTGCTGACTTCCATCATATCATCACATCCAGTCATAGCTCTAAGATTGTCCATTAATAGTTTCTTTTTCTTTTGCAGACCAGTCAATATCCCCTGTTGGAAACCAGCCAGAACTCCCAACCGAAGAATATTGAACCCTTCAGTGGAGGGATGGAAGATACGATAAGGATATCGAAAGAAGAAAAGTTGACGTTGCTTGAGTGAACGGTGCACTTCGTCCCATTGTAAGCAATAGCAATGTGTCGAACATGGCTTAAATGCTGGTGCACAATACCATTATGGTACCAACACTTATGTATGCAAGTGAAACTTGGACGTGGTTATAGGACGAGAGTGGAATAAATGCCGTGAAGATGCGTTCACTGAGAAGAAAGGTTGGTAAAACGTTGCAGGATAGAGTGAAGAATAGGATATCAGGAGAATGAGCGGATGCGAAGAGAGTGTTGTGGATAGAATGTGTGTAAATAAGTTACGATGGTTTGATGGATGAAAGTGTTCAATGATTAACTAAAAGTACTTTGTTGCTTGTATTTCTAAAATTTTAATATATATCATTGAAACAAAAACTGTTTTCTCGTAAAGTCCACAGATCAACAAATGTAATCAAATTTATTATCAATTTCATGTAAAATGTCTAAATTTTTACATGAATTTGATAATTTTGATTTCATTTGCATTAAATTTAATGTTTTACATTTTATATTATTTAATGTCTGCATGTGTTTTTGTGTGTCTGTGTATGTATGTATTTATATATGTATATTCAATTTATATTGACTCACATTTAGGGGATTCGATCCCGGCCCTTTTTTCTTATCCCGGGATTATCTACAGTTGATCCCGGGATTGTATTGGCAATGTAAAGTGGTAACAAAAAGTCAGAAAACCATGTCAAAATCAGCATTTTTTTATTTATCTGGCAATGAATTTAAGTTTTGAATCTGCAAAAAGTCGTTTAAACAAAGTTATACTTCAAACTTCTTCTAAAATAAACAAACAATGCACTTATGATTTATAAAACTAACAATTGTATTCTTGTATTTGTATTTATTTGATAGTTTTAACCCAGAACAGTTTTAGTTCTTTGGGGCAATATATTCTATAATGTTGTTATTTATGGTTGTTTGTATGTACTATTTTGGAATATTTTTTTTAAATCAACTTAGTTAGACTTATAAACCAACGACGATATATACCTTCATGTACATTTTTTTTACTCTTCTTCTTCTTCTGCTTGCAGTAGGTCATTGACCTGTTTGGCCGGAATTTGTTTCCTCTTGCGACGCCGAGGACCATACATTGAAGGACCCACCGACCACCCGGATAGCGCAGAAATCTGAGGACTTTATCCGAAATTCTACACTTAACAAATCTTGTCCACAACGGAGGCGCCATAGTGGGCAGCCCTTCAGGCTGGGCCAGCCCTTCAGGGCGCCTCCATAGGGCCAGCCCATAGGGCGCCTCCATAGGGCCACCAGTGGTTTTAAATGTTTAAATATGAACATTTAAAACCACTGGTCAAAGCAACGCTGTAAATAGGAGAACACAATTGTTCTCTGGCGCCATTTAGTGTTTCGGGTTGACAATCAACGATAGATTGTCAACAACCTCGAACACAATCACAAAGATGGTTGCTGTTAGTTGACATCTATGCTCAACAGATGTCGAACATGACAGTTTGAAACAGGAATTGGTGGGATTGGTGAACGTACCATGGGTAAAGTGCACTTAAACCAGCCTAAGCCGATTCGTAAGCATCGGGACACCTTTCCTGTTTCATACAAGAGGGAGTTTGCACAGTCTGTTGGTTGTGCGGATGAGGTGTCTGTTGGGTAATTTTCTTAATATCTTCACTCTCGCAGGTGTGAAAATCCAGCTAAATGCGAAAACTTCGTTTAACATATATATATATATATATATTATACTTTCCATTCTTTGCACTAAACTGTTTTTTTAGAAAGATATACCAACATAATATAATGTTGAACACTGATATACAATTAAATTATATCAATGTACTAAAATGTCATTAATGTTGTGAAAATTGATCATATTTATTTTTAATTATAATGTTTTCATATACTTAATTGCTACAAAATCATATATTTCTATAGCAAACACAAACTAGTTTATCAAAATTTTGTAGGATTTATCTCAATGTTTTTAATTAAATAAAATGTCAATAAATTGATTATGTATTACTATTTTTATGTTCTAAAACATAATAAAAATATTTCTAATTGAAAATAATTTAACAAATCACTTTTTTAAGTCTCGAATTTTTAATAAACGAAATACAATTCTACGTTTTCTACAACGATTTCTTATCGTCAAAAAGATGGCATCGTTAGCGAAGATTACGACAAGATATTGTCGAAGATTTCGCCAAACTGTCAAAATTAAACAGAAAAGTCTACCAATCGACGCAATCGTACGGCGAAATATACGGCGTCGGCGGGCGTCGAGAGAATTTGTGACGTCATGGAAGCGTTAACGAAATATCGTTCCGAATTATGCGGTTTTGTCTACCAAATTGACACATTGTCGAAAAGTTCGCTTGTAGTCGATCGCCAAATACCAATTGTCTAGGCCTACTGGTCAAGTAAACAACTCAGGGTGACTAGATTTAAATTTAAGATCCTGCTATACGCATGATGAAATGTGCTAAAATCTGCTTAGTTTCTGAAGGAAAAAAAACTAAATTAATATTTAAGTAAATTTAAGCTAGTGCTTTTTAAAGGTATACATAAATTGGTTACCGAAGACCGAACCGAATTCATAGATTTATTTATTTTATTTATTTTATTTTATTTGCATAAAATATACCACTGCCAGCTTGACAGCTGTGAAACCTAATTGCTGGACAGTGGACAACATATAACAATCATAAACAAATATGAATCTAAGAATCCAAAATAACAACCATAAGAATATAAAGAACTTACAATATTCTGTAAAAACACTACACAATATTTTCAAGCACCATTTAAAAAACCAAAAAATAAAGTTAACCAAAAAACATCAATATATAAAAAAAACAATCACCATATTATTTTTCAGACCGAGTACAGGGCCACTACCCAATCAGAGCCACCCATGCTACGTCACGCTACTTGTTAATTAAATTACTAGTGATGGGCAAGGCTCACTTCGGTTCTAGTAGACCGTGTACCCGATCCGACATACTTAACAACGACAACAAAAACATATTAAAGTGTTTACATGCTTATATAAAATCAAATAAAAAAAAAATCTTCACATAATATAATTATTATGCACCATAATAATTAATTATAATAATAATGATAAAAAAAAGATAATAATAATTAAACAAAAATAAAATAAAACACTACAAGTGGATGTCTACGAACTTAATAAATTCCTGATATGATATACCAAAAATATCAATGTGAGGTGCTAGTTCGTGATATTGCACTGCTCTACCTACTGGAGAGTTAGCCACTAGATTGGTCCTGCCCTGTGGAGGATAAAATAGTACGAGTAGGTAGGTACATGTGTACGCGATCGACAGTATGAGTTTGGTACGTAAAAATTTAATTCGGCGAGAATTGCGGGATGTTGTACTATTCCATGTAACAATTTAAGGAAATGTCTACAATGATACTTCTTACGCCTTTTTTCCAACGTTGTGAACCCCATACATGACAAATAATGAGGGGTAAAGGTACGAGTATGTATAATAACCACATTCGACTCGGTACAAGTGTCGCAAAAAACGCTTTTGAAATTTTTCAATTTGCAGTACATAAGTAATTTCATTTGGACTCCAAATAAGGGAACCTGATTCTAGAATAGAGCGCACAAGTGATTCGTATAATATACGCAAGGTATTACCATTTTTAAAATGTGCTGCATTTCTCATTACGAAACCTTGAAAGATCTGTCCGTGGTTTCCGTGATGTGTTTTTTAAATGAAAGATCTGCCGTAAATACAATGCCCAAATCTTTAGTTTCTTCTATTTGACACAACGGCATTCCTCCCATATTATATGAGTATTTAAGCGGTTCGCGAGATCTTGTATAAGTCATCATGTTACACTTTTGTATACTGAATAAAAGATTATTCTTTAAGGACCATGAATAGATGGCATCTATGTCACTTTGCAACAGTATTGCATCATTTTCTGATTCTATCTCACGAAATACCTTCAAGTCGTCGGCGTAAAGTAAGTAGTTAGAATTTTTAATGACTTTTCCGGTGTCATTAATAAAGATTGATGACATTTGATAAAATTTGCGAAAATATTGTGATTTCTTCATTAGAATAATATGACGTTACTGTATTCAATACTAATATACTTACTGTGTAACTGTGAACTGAAGCCCTTTCACCAATGCAGGCTCTGCTGTCTTCCGTTGAGATAAGATTTAAACCAGCTAGGAACGTCACCAGCTAAGCTAAATATATTATGTCAAAATTATCTTAAAGTCTTACTTTAATTTACTTTAATAGTATCCTGAGATATCTAAATCCAGAATCAGGGCGATTGCTAATTATTATCGATTTAATTAATATTGTCGACCGACGGTACCTTGCAGTGGCGTAGCTAGGGTCATCTGCGCCCGGGGACATGGCACAAAGTCGGCGCCCCTTCTCAGAGCCCTCAAGAAAATTTTGAAATTTTACGATTTATGTGGTTCATTTTCGAAGCATCTATCTGGTATTTTAATGAAATAGAATACAGACTAAAAGTGATGTGAGTAGAGAAAATTCTCAAAAGAAATTTCTCGAGAACGAGAAATATCTCCGAGAATTTCTCCTCTGACAGAAGAGAAATTTCTCTCCATAATTTTCACAAAAATATTATAACCTTTCGTCCAATACTTGAAAACCTGATCGGTCTAAAACTTCATCGGGCTGATTTGGGCCCAAATCAGAGGTTTTTAATACTTTATCCATGAAGGTACCTACCATTTTTTTAAATGGGCATGTTGCGTTTCAAACTTCAAGTTTTTTCCTTGGGAAGAGGTTTTTTACTACTTTTATTTACGTTAATGTTTACAGTATTTTTTTCAATAATTCATGTGTTTGTCGGTTATCTGTTTATTTTAACCCGAGCGATGCCGGGTTACAAAAACTAGTAACTAATAAGTGATCAATGAACTCTACTTAAAATTGAAAATCATCAATTTTCCTATGCTATATTCTTTTAAAAACTAGTCTTTTAAGTATATTCTTTTTACACATTACCATATCCTTATAGTAAAAATGAACAATAAAAAACATTTTGCCTCAAAATACACCATAATTCTCCAAAATTCTCCACTTCGAGAAATTTCTCTAAAAATAATTTCTAGAGTATTCCACAACACTACATAATTTTCTATACGATTGTAAACAATTAAGCTAGATACATGTTAAACTTTACATATTGGAAAAGGTAAAATTTTAGAATGTCAGGATATAGCTTCAAATTATCAAATAAATAATCTTAATAATAATGAAATACTTAGGTTTTCCGCAATCCAAAAATCTATATCACACTGAAATCAAAAATAAATTAACAAATGATTTTAAAGATAGATTAAATAAAATATTTAAATGCGATCTATCAGCGAAAAATACAGAAAAAAACAATAAACTCGTAGGCTATTCCGTTATTAACATACTCATTTGGCACTATAAAATGGTCAAAAACCGATTTCAATAAATTAGAAAGATTAATGAGAACAAAATTAACAAAAAAAAGATATCACCATCCAAATTCCGCGGAACAATGGTTGACTCTGCCTAGAAGTATAGGAGGAAGAGGAATTTTTAACATTTCTTCTTTACATAATGATCGAATCTCTTAAAACATTTTTCAAAAATAAACAAAATAATTTTATATTACATATAATTATAATACAGGCCGACAAAAATCATACATCATTAAATTTAAATGTCGAAACAGTAGGTACGCGAATAAACTATTAAAATATTTTGTTAGAATCTTAAAGTAGGAAAGAACTTCATGCCAGACACCTCAATGATCTCAACCAATCTCATGTTTTTTTTTTTTATTATTATTAAAACAATAAACGGATAAAACCTTTTACATGATAGATCTCAAATCAATACAACATACACATTATAACTAATTTCAATAATAATTATAACAATCAACTCTAACATGGACATTAATATTAAAAAAAATAAGATTCATAACAAAAAAGTGACAAATATGCGTCAAACAGATGGTTTACCTGTGGGGAAGTGTATGGGATAACCGAGGGTTTTATACTGGCTGTTCAAGAACAAGTAATAAATACAAAAAAATACCAAAAATACATTATAAAAAATCAAAATACAACTAACGATTCATTAAGAAAAGTCTGGCCAAATCGGAAACAATACAACACATAGTTTCGGGTTGTTTTACTCTCGCTCAAACTGAATATATTAATAGACATAATCATGTCGCAAAAATAATACATCAAAATTTAGCAATTAAACATAATTAAATAAACTCGCGAAATATAATACCATACTTTAAATACAACCCGGTACTGGTTTTAGAAAATCAAAATTATAGGATCTATTATGATAAAACAAAAATAAAATATAGACAAATACATCATAATCTGATTTAGAATTACATGATAAACAAATTAAAATTACGTATCTAATAGACATCGCTGTCCCAAATAAGCATAATATTCAAAACTGTCGCAGAAAAAATACAGAACTAGCAGGAGAAATAAAAAAAATTGGCATTCTATGTAGGTCCGTTTACATTATACCATTAGTTTTGTCAGCTACAGGGGAAGCTCCGAAAACTTTGATAAATAAATTGCAAAAATTAGATTCATCGGTAAATTTATATATTAAAATTTAAAAATCTATTAAAATAAATACTTGTAATACTGCAAGAAAATTTTTGAACACAGATATTTCAGGCACGCTGGTATTTTGAGCCCATGTTTTGAGCCTTATCCTTTGATATCCTGTATATCTGGATAGATGATTTTTTTCTGGCATTAGACTGTTAAGTTTTTGTATAATTATGACTGATCATATATGGAGACTTATCTGGTTGTATAATGCTGAGAAGTGTGGATGGCAATTTTTATAAAAAATTAAAATATACTTATAAAACATGACTGGAATGGACATAGTCTTTTTAGGGGGTTAAATGAAATGTTAAAAATGTTGAGTAAAAACTATTTCAGAAATGTATGCGAAAGTTGTTAAAAAAATTAACAATTTTTACATGATAATCCAAAAACAGCGATGATATGATGAGTAATGAAAAAATTTCCAATGTTGTTATTTCTTGCAAGTACAATAAAATATAATTACCCAAAAATTTGCTAGATTTCAAATATTATTTAAAACAACATCTTACTTGCTACATTTCTATCTAATGACAAATTTATCTCTTTTCAACCAATGTGAAGTATTATACTATTTTCTTTGCACTCACCTATATTAAACTCGAAATTATCCAACCTGTATAATTGTTAAAACCAGATGCCACTTTCAGTTATGAAGAATAATATTTGAACCCTTTGTTAAAAAAAAACGCCATCAGCAATCCTGTATTGTGGATGTGTTATTTGGTTTTGAGTAGAATGGCGCCCCTTAGTGTTCAATGGGGGCGCTAAAATCGTGTTTGCCAACTGGTTTGTAATGAAGATATTTGTGGAGCTCCAAAATTCAATCTTGCAAACGTATTTGGGATACATTTGTTAACATCAAAATGAAATTAAAAAAAATAGTTTTAATACTCATTTTGGCGCCCCCTAAAGCGGCGCCCGGGGACATATGTCCCCCCCTGCCCCCCCCTAGCTACGCCACTGGTACCTTGTGGAAGTTTATGTCAAAATAATATAAATAAAACATGTATATTTAGTTCTTCCACATTGACTTTATTAATCACGAGCCGGCTTTCAAGAGCTTTCACTCTCACCATCAGGCTAATATTAAAGTGAAGAAATCATATTCAAATACATGTTGTTGGTGAAAAAAGAATTATTTATTTATTCTTTATTATGCATTACACAGTTTCAAAAATAAATAAAACAATTATAACAATGAGCAAACCAATCAAGATCCCTACCTTACCAACTAGTAAACAGAAATTTGAGGTACTTTATTTAACAAAAAGATGAAGAAGAAAAAAATTAAAACAAACAAAAAATAAATGTAATCATGGTAGAGATAATGTACCTTACCTACTTACCTACTTCGGTGGTAATGAACAATGGATAAATTAATATTAAAAACTGTTATGGGCAGATTTAAAGAAAACATCTTCAGCATTTATTGCTTTGTGACATCGGGAAAACCACAACAAATCCATATGAAATATTTTATAAACAATTTTTGGACAATTATAACTAAAACAAATGACAAAACAGTGGCAGTAATCAGTCGTCGATACTCGTAGAAAGGATTACATCTTTAGGAAAAATATTGGTCTCAATAATGGGAACGGACTCAAGGTAGTTTGTTCATTTATAATTTTAATGTTGGAACTATTTTTGACCTATTAATTTCTTAAGTTTTTTTCAAAGACAATTCAGCAATTGACCTTTTTCTCCTATATGGATCAATTTGATGACAGTATTACGGCCAAATGGATGGTTGTTCATCATAAGATGGTCAGCGAAATTTGACTTGGTTTTTTAAGCGTTGACAATCCAACTTGTCAAGTGGTCGAAAATTTTATTGACCATTTAGTGACTGACTTCTTGTGATAGAATAAAATAGATCAACCCCAGAGGCGGTGCAGTGGCTTTCTTAACGGGAATCAAGGATTTGATTTAGAATAATGATTATTAATACAAGCCGAAGCCATACAAAAAGTAAAGTAAGTACAGAATAAAAGTTGGTTTACCATAAAATAATAATAATAAAACATTATTGGAAAAAATATTCATAAATATTTATATTATAATCAATACATAATACATGAAGCTAGCACGTGTCAAAATAAAGATAACAGTTTTACATCGTAAATACGGAATATTGTAATAATTGTTCTATTTACAGCATTCTCTAGAAACAGACACAATTGCAATCCCTCCACGTTCTTTCGTAGAAATGATTTGTAGAAATGCATCGAAAAATGTGTTAAAAACCTCTTTCCAATAAAAAGTCTAGAAGTTTGACATCCCACATGCCCATATTTAAGTGAATAAAAGAAGGTAGATACCTACATGGAAAAAGTGCTTGAAACATCTTTCCAATGAAAAATCTTGAATTTGCATGATCATGCAAATGATCAATCATGATCATGCAAAGAGCATGCAAATATATTTTTTATATTTTTACATAGTAAAATATAGTTACAAACACGGAAAAAAGTGTCAATAACCTATTCCCAATGAAAAATATTGGTGTTAAACACCCCAAATGGCCATATTTAAATGAAAAAAAATGGTAGGTACCTACATGGAAAAGTATTAAAACCTCATCTTATAAATATGTTTAGTCTTTCTTTTTGCTATAATTCTCATTGTTATTCTGTTTGACATATTTCTTTTTATGTTGGAGCTCATGCCCATGGACCTAAATAGAGTAATGGACAGACACTTTGGTAAACATTTTGTAGCTGCGCGGGGAGGGGAATGACGACCATTTTGTTAGAAATAAATTTTGTTCGGTGCGTCGCATTTGGGCTGCGTTCAGACAGTCACCGAGTGATCAGTCGACGACACATATTTTGAAATTACCTATACAATGCCAGTACGCATTCATAGTGTTCATGTACTGTATGTTAGTATGTTTTCAAAATGTGTAACAAAATAAGAATTATAGTCTCAGAAAATATACTCGATTTCTGCGTAATTGTCATTTATAATTTCTGACGCTGATTCAGTGAATTCGTTTGGATAAATTTAGGATATAAACTTGTAACAAGTGTTTGGGAAGTATACAAGCTCAGAAAGTTAGATAATGGAATAATTTAAAAAAAAAGTATAAAGCAATTAGTTATAAACTAATCAAGTAGTTATTACTTTAACTGTTAATTTTAAAGATACCTATTAAAATAATTTATTCCTTCGTTAGAGACAAAAATATTTTTATCATTTAAAAGAAACACAAAAGTACTTGAATGCTACTATAAAAAGGCGCCAGTCAAATAATAATAAAAATATTAATTATTTAAATATATTCATAATTTACGTCTTTTACACGTCGGCGAATTTAAGAAATTATAACAAAAAGTAAATCCAAAAAAAATTTTTTTTTTAAAGTTATAAAAGCAATAAAAAAAATAATAAAAAGACGTAAAAAATAATGGCGCCATTACGATAACATTGGGTCATAAAACGCTCTAAGTTATTCACGATTATCCGGATTACATTCACCACTCACTGCAACTTCATGGTCGTTCAGGTCAAACGACGCCGAGTGACATTTATGCTCCCATGAACCAACCCTTTTATTTGTATTTTTAGTTGTTTTAAAAATGTTTCAAGTTTTTGCACATCAGTTGAATTTTTCATATCGGTTTTTGTTTTTATGTTATATCTAGAAGAATAGGAATCATCTTATGATTAACATGGTGATGTGCGCTATAAATGGTTGTGGTTATAAATCCAATCCAACTTTCGCAGGAAACAGGATTGTCATATTTTCGGTAAGTTGTTTTGTATTGTAGTTTTTATCTTAATATATTGCAATTTTAAAGTCGTTTATATTATAATTCATATACTTATAAATGATCATAATAATGTTATAAACGTTCTATATAATTATCTGTCCTTATTCTCCTATATCTACACATGTAACTTGTTTTCCATTCTGTCATCTGACAATACAAAGAACCTACAATCTGATGTTTGGTTTGTTTACCCGTTAGAATGAAATGTTTCATGCATACAAATCTGATCAGGTTAATGATATTATCGCATGTTTATAAACAAAATCATTTTTTGTAGTTTTCCAAAGGATCCAGAAAGGAGAAACTGGACATTATCCAATATTTGACACCAAGTAAACGTAGTGTTTTGTGTTCAAAAACATCTCGTTTTTCTGCGAGGTTGGAGAAAAACGTCATTCTTACGAAATATCTTGAGTTTCCCGCTCATTTGCAAGTTCGTGTGTTTTATATTATTCATTTAGATATATCCTTCAATTGTCATTCATTCTCTCCATATTGTGTGTATATGAAAACAAAGTTTAAAAATAAATAATGATTTTGAAATGAAATACTCAATTTTATTTACTCATCCTATTCCCTATTTCATCAAGTATATGAAAACATTAAGTTATGTGGCATTGTAATTATTTTAAGAAGTAAATAAATATAATGTTTTCTGATACTGTGAATAATTTCCATACATTGCCCATACAAATGTTAAATAAAGTATTTCCTACAAAATGGCCACCGTCGATTTCCCTTCCTCACTTTTTGGCTTCGCTGTCATTCATACAAATTACTATAAACGTTCCATCCCCTACCTACATACATCCATGCTCATGCCTTACAAAGTAGTTCATTATGAGGAGCAGAAATACTCTGTGCACTTATATGAAAAATATTTCAGAAACATCGTGAATTAGATGTTTGCAAGTTACCTCCGATTCTAATTGATTTGTCGTCCATCATGAATATGCTAAAGGAAGAGTAATTTGCTAACCGCCGAATGCCAATGATTACCTACTTCATTTCGCGTCGATAAGATAATAATTTTCTAAAATGGGTTCCAACAAATAACAAACAAGGCTCATTAGTCGTCACTACTGACGTGATAATATTGACTTAACACAAAAAAAATAAAGTCAGTGAAGAGGTTCATGACAGAAATTAAAATATACATATTATTCAATACATTAATTTATTATAATTCTTTAAAAATTAATATCATGGTTTAAAAATATATAAGTACATAGTTGTTAAATAAAGCAAAGACTGGAATTGTCTTTTGTTGAAGGATCTTGAATCTTAGAAAATAATTCAAATTTCCTCTTATTAAATTTTGTTGATCGCATTAAGTAGATACTTCCGTGTAGACTTTTTAACTGAGCATAATTTGGGATATTGTAGAAATAGCTGAGAATATATTAAACTAGTTTTACGTATTTTTGTTAAACTAACATTTAATTATTCTTTTTTGAGCTATTCTTTTTATTTTTACCCCTGTAGTTGTTAATAGTATGCTGTTGGCTAGGTTTTCTGGGCTTGCTCGAGAAACCTCTCTTGCTCCTCGTGGATTTTTCTTTTTTGCTAGATTTTCTAGTATGGTCATTATCGCCTTGCCTTTTCTTATTATTTACATTTGTTGTATCAGTGTTTCCTCCTTGTCTTTTCTGATTATTGTTGACATCGGTTTGTCTGGTATTGACATCGTTACCAGCTTTGGATTTAGAATCTTCTACAAATATAAGCGTAAAGCTTTTAGAATAGGTACCTATTTATTATACTAACTTAATTAATAATAATAACTTGACAACTTTTTTTAAGACGCGCCATTTTGTGGAAAAATCACCGCAAGGGCCCATTCAAAAATCAAACACCTCCTGAACAATAGGGTTTTCAACCTCGCCTTGAACACCTCCACAATTTAAAGGAACAGTATAAGAAAATTTAGATATTCTTGAGTTATTCGACCATTATGTTCTTCTTTGGTAGGCGTTAAAAAAATATTTTGCATGTTATATTCAAAATAAGAACATCTCATTTTATGCATGCCATCTATCTTGCAAATTTTAATAGCTTGCATGTTTTTTATATGCGCCTAGTCTACTTGCTACTCCACTTACAGGATAAATGTTCTTCTTTTGAAGGTATCATGAATGTAAATTTCTTAAATACATAGATGTGATGTGCTTCTATATATGAAGGAATCATATGGAATGCTGTAATATTTACATAAAAAATGGTATACTTACTGCAGTGGACAGCAGCCAGGAATGCCACTATGCACAGAGTCAGTAAAATGAGCTTTGTCTGAAATAATTGGAACAAATAATGAAACTATATGAAAGAATACAATATCTCGTTCTACATTTTATATGCGAGTAGAAGTCTCAGTCGTGATTTGTTTCACACATCAACTATTTTAAAACATATTTATAATTATGATTATTCCTTTCTTTATCTATAAAAATATTGTAAAAATTAAAGATTGTGTCCAATTTACGTAAAGTAAATTGTTTCAATAAAATAAAAGGTGGTGAAATAAGTCATTCTTACCATTTTGATAATTTGCTGATGATTGCTAGAGTTTTTACTGATGGCGTTGTGTCATCCTCTTTTCTTCTTGTCAATTTATATGAATCCCATCAGTACAGCATCCAATATTAATTATTATACCACCAGTTCTCAAAATTGGAAATAATTTAATGTACTTACCTTATTTCTGCGTTCGTAACTTTTTTCCTATGTGTAAAAGTTAACGCGCACTCAGCTTTTAATTTAGGGTTTTTAGGTACTCGTATCAATATAATTATATAACAGTATATTGAAAGTATTGAGTGAGCTATTATTGTTGCCATTGGCGACGTCCACACAGCTGGATGCGAACGTCAATCATCAAGCAAAAATCTTAAATCTTTCGGCGACAATTCGGAGCTTTTTCCGAAGGAATATTCGAATGAATGCCTTCGTTACGTCTCATGGACGGGTAACGTAACATACACTTGCAGTGAATGTACTATACTATACTATACCCTCACGCCGTGTTCCAAGTGGGGTAAGCAGAGAGAAAGAAACGCCAAACGCTTCGCTTCCTCCACATTCACACGCTCGTCGGTTCTTCATACTCAACACACGGCCGTCCTTGAGAATTTTATCGATGTGATCAAGCCACGTGGTTCTCGGACGTCGTGAAATTAATTAAATTAATGAAAAATTAACATCCTCAATGTTATTAATTAAAATTGCTGCTAGGAAGTTCGTTACTTTGGAAAAAATATGTTGAGATTTGAGAATCTATGTACCTATATCAGAAAGCAGTTTTATTTTATCTATAAAATAAAATTTATGCTTGCATGTGCAAATTGAATTAAATTTAAAATATAAATAAATGTATATTATGTACGTAGGTACATAGTTAGCATAGTTAGGTACTTATCGTAAATAAATAAATAGTACCTACTTTAATGTATCTACGTTCCCCTCTCCTCTCTCTCTTTTTCCCAAATATTATAAATCATTTTTGAATAAGCGATCTATTCTTCTAATAACTTATATTGTGTGCAAGTTTGACTTTATTTTTGTAATTGAAATTCTTATATATACATCTGGGTGTGCTTGGGCCTCTTTCTTCCTGGAATCTTGTCTATCTGGCTCTTCCTGTCGTGTCTGGGGGACCTCCCGGAGCTTTCGGGTTCTGGAGTTTCATTGGATGCTTCGGGGGTGCTGGGGTGGGCTTGGGCTGGGGGGTGGGTGGTCCGAGTAAAACTACATTTATGCCTGTAATAGGGCACAGCATTGACCAACTTAATTTTATTTTTCTTTTCATTATTTCTGTTTTTTAATCTGTATGTTGTGCCTGTTGGCGTATGATTGTGAGTGAATAAATAAATAAATAAATAAATAAATACAGGATACGAATATGGAGTAGGTACCTATGTACCTACGCCGCATTGTGATGGTATGTCATTGTATAATTACACATTTCTAACTACTACCACTACGAGTATACCATCACAACATATCCCACTAGTAGGGTAGCCATCAGACAATCTGCATGTAATAAAGTGCAAGCTGTCCTCTCCGTGCCGATAAAAAGTAAGAACATTCAGAATGGGTGGCATACCTCAAGTTTAAGATGAAAAATGTCTTTGTATTTCGAACACCTTCATTTTACAGGACACATTTCTATTTCAATAATTGTTTTTACATTTCTGAGCTGAAATATCAAACAAATAAAATATCGAAAACGAGACTTAAACGAAATATTAATTAAGAGGTATTAGGCTTACTAAATAGTTACACTTTATATTCGCGCTATAAATTTCCATGTCAATTTTTGTTCTCATGATCTTCATCATTAGTGTAGCCGCTACATTGAGTCGAGGCTTTACTGTATTTTGGTTTCCAGACGATATTCGCCTCGTGTAAACACCCCAATGCTGAATGTCGTTTTCAGTGTATTGTAAAAAAATATGGGCCGGTCCGTGGAAAACTCTGTGAATGAAAATAACAGTGCTCTTTTTGAAATTATGATTGAAACAATTACTGAAAATTCTTAAAGTATGACCCAGCCTGGACCATCGACCCTTTTGCATCACAGTGTGTCATCACAATTTCAAGTAATTACTCTAAATTCTGATGACAAAATTGTGCTTTAACTCATTTTCACGAGTCTTTCATATAGAAAACTTCAAACTATTTAAATTTGTGACATCAAGCTTAGAAACGAATAAAACAATGTAATTTTGCAACCTTTTGCAACCAAAGTTTTGAATGTAGAAGTTCATGGGGTGAGCAATAAAGAAAAATATCCAAAAATTTTAATAAACTAATATATATTTTTATTTATTTTATATGAATTCAAACGGACAATGTGCACCAAAGTATTATGGCCATGGTTAAAGAAACTGTTAAAATAATACATAAATATATAATATTCAAAAAACACTGAGAGTTGCTGGCATCACATCAAAACCATATTTTTAGTTTGAAACAATATTGCCATCAAAAGCGTGTATGTAACAGTAATTTAGAAATAATAACTTTTAGAAGTGGTTGGGATTTGAGCTATTTGAAATGTTTAATTTTTGTTTTTCTTGTTCTTTTTAGTGTTTTTTCCATTCTTGTTTTTATTCTTCTTGCTCTTATTTTTCTTGTTGGCTTCTCTTTTATCCTTTTTGGTTGTTTTCTTGGTGTGATCGTGGTCATTGTCGCCTGTTTTTTTGTTGTTTGTTGTATCGGTTTCGCCAGTTTTCTTGTTGACATCAGTTTTCTTGTTGTCGACGTCGGTCTTGGTCTTGGTTTTAGCGTCCTCTACAAAAGTAAATATACATATTAGATTTTTACATTGAATAACATGTTGAGAAAAGAGCAATTTGGTGACAACGGGATGGCATTTGAAGAATTTGCCCTATTTACAGATTTTACAAATAAAATGACAGTTGAGTATTTTTTAGACTATGGGTAACATTTATTAAAATGTGTCGATGCCAATATTATTGAAAAAAAAATGTTTTCATTTTGACTAAGCGCTGTACTAATTTAATAGGTGTATATGAAACTATTATAGGTATAGTAGGTTATCCATTTCTCACATCATCAGTGTGATCTCAGAGCTCATAGAACACATACAATATTTATAGAGTAGGCAATGGTATA
The DNA here is from genome assembly GCA_947579605.1 of Athripsodes cinereus. Classification (NCBI taxonomy): domain Eukaryota; kingdom Metazoa; phylum Arthropoda; class Insecta; order Trichoptera; family Leptoceridae; genus Athripsodes; species Athripsodes cinereus. Next base: position 18,640,360 of record OX388309.1, read on the forward strand.
ATACTTACTGCAGTGGGCAGCAGCCAGGAATGCCACTACGCACAGGGTCAGGAAGATGAACTTAGACTGAAATAATGCAACAAGTCGTGAAACATCATACAGGTATATGAGGATTTATTATTTCACCTGGTGAAATGTGAAAACTTATGACTATAGGATCATAAGAACACTTTTATTCTATTGTTTTTTTTATAACGATATTATTTTATGATTTTCACAGTCAATGTCATACTATTGTACACCATTATTTTCAAGACATGGTCTCAATAGAAAAAAATATTTGGTTTTATTAAAGCTGTGCTTATTTGTAATAAAGCTGTTTTATTAACAAAATCATTAAGAAGTTTATTTATTAATTTGGTTTTTCACCAAAATTGCAGGTGAATTATTATGTCTTTTTCGCACATCACCGTTAATATAACAAAGCTTTTAAAGCAATATGTAATAAAAAATATTGAAATGATGTACAGTGACGAGATTATCACTTTGTAGTGGTTTCTTCTATCTAACCGCATCTAATAAAATTGCTATGATAAACAATAATAAATAGTCCAATTGTTCTCATGGAACATGGAAGTAATTAATCGGAATTCTTACCATTTTGAATATGTTGATACTTGCTACAGTAATAACTGATATGCTGATCTCTTTGATTCTCGTCAATTTATATGATTCTCGAAGTTACTGTATTGGCCATTTATCAATTTACCACTGGCTCTCAACTTTCACTTTTCATTTTCAACTCAAGAGGCGTTGTTTTGGTTTGAAGTTAGTGGATGTTTGGGTGGGATTTCTTACTTAAGTCGGCCTTACTTCCTGCCTCTCTGGAAAAACTTGCATTGTGTAATCATGGTTTTCGTGAGCTCGGGTTTGTTTTTCCGAATACCCAAAAGAAGTTTTCTGGATTCTCAATTCAGCGTTTTATTCTATTATAATCTTTAATTCTATTGTATTTGTTTGCTTCCCGAAACTAGAGGGACATCGAAGAAATGTTGTCAAATAATTCCACACATGGTGGTTTTGTTCGTTTGGTTCTTTTGGACACCCAGTCCTCCAGGCTGCCCACTTATATAGCATCGCTCGTGTGAACAAATTAACTAGTGTAGAAATTAAAATTGAAGAACTATAAATCTCCAGCCTTTTGCGCTATCCTACAGAATACTTATTTTTTTTCCCTTACTTTACTCTCAATTACAGATTTGGTGAGTTGGTGACTCGACCAATCCATACTATTTTAATTTCATTTATAATAGATGATCAGTTTGTTATGAAAGGAATTTCTTGTACTTTGAAATCTGTATTGTCTCGCTTCGGAAACATCAATGACCACTAGAATAATAAAGTTTGAGTCTTCACTATTCTGAACAAGTTCTTAGTTGTAAGGATATCGTTGAAGACAACTTTACTGCTGTTCTCATGCTGATTTATATTTGAGTGGTTCGTGGTAGGTATTTATTTGTCTTCCCCATAGAGTGCTATAAGTCTTAAACATACAGTTCAGGTAATATTGACATTTTAACGTTCGATAATTGTATTAAATATAAAAAAAATAGTTCTCAAAATTTAAAGGAATCGATTGCTGGTTATCGATTAATTAATTATAAAAAAATTTATTAAAATATTTATTTAAATCTATTCAAATGAATTTCATTGTTTTACATTAAAATACCGTAATTATTCATATATTATATTTTGGAAACGCTATACTTCTCTACTAATTAAAAATCATTTTGCAATTTCATTCAGAATATTCCATAAAATCAATTTGTTTCAGTTTCAATACAAGGCAAAGGAATTGGATACGAGATGATAAAGAAAATCAATAATACACTATTACATACTCAACTATAAATAATCAAATAAATATTATTATACCTGCATATTTAATGTCAAAACATTATTATAAGTATCTTATTGTAATCTTATTATAATTCGAGGTGACCTATTTATTTCTTTTTAAGCACTGTATCATATTGGAATTAGTTTCAGAGATATTTTTAAAAATATATATTTACCTACTATCTAACAATATAAAAGCTACGTAATAATATCTATCGATGACGTATGCACGTTTTACAAAATTTTAAATTTATCTATTACCTATAGTATTTTACATAAATAAAATTCCATGCAGAGAAATTTCTTCATATCTAAACATGGATATATTATTATCTATCTTTGCCATCACGCCATATCCTATAAGTGAGGTAACTAGCGGATTACATGCATGTTATATACATGCGAGTCGTTCCTCAACGTGTCAAAAAAGTAGGCATTTAAGATGAGTGCCATTCCTGACCTTTCATTTGAAGGATGCTTAATAACTTATGCTGGGTGTTTTATGGATACTTGCCTTTTAAATGACGCTCGCAAATTATCTATAAAACTATTTAAACACAGATGGGAACACATTTTACTGTGTGTTTATAAAACTTTCATAGGAAACTGGCAAAGCAAAATTAATTTTGAATTCTATATAGGTAGGTATTATAATATGTATTTAAAAAAAATAGCGTACCAAGATGAACATGATCTACCAAAAATATTGTGTGCTATAATTTTATAAATTGATGTAATATTTTGACTCTACAAATTCAATTTCTTGGCCATTCATCTGCATCGGTGGTCACACCATCGTTTATGTCTTTGCCTCCCCACCTCCCCCGCCCTCCTTTCTTTTGGTATACCCATACTTATTAACTTGCACTTCCTTTTCAATTTGCCTATATTACGATTTTTTCAATAATGATGATTAGAGGTACTTAGTAAGGTCATACCCAGGATTTTTCTGTTCACATACCTAATGCCAATTCGTAAAGCGCTATTTAATTAATCATGCCTCGAGGATATCATATTCTGTGACTATTGTTCTAGACTCTCAACAAAAAGGTGTGTTTTCAGATTATTTCTTCCTTCCTTCCCTCAACAGTTTAGAAAAATAAGTCTATTCCTATTACAAATACTTACTCAACTAAAAGCACAGCAAATCGTTTTTCAGATTTCTTCACTTTATCACATTTTTTACTACTAATATTTTTTTCAAATTGGTATAAGAATCTGTAATAATACCTACATTATATATATCTAGCTTTTTGGCTATCAAATGAATATAGGATTTCCATGATGCTGTTTTATCCAATGTATAGGTATGTATGTTCAGACTGACTTCTAAGATGACCAGCTGCCTGCTCTCCGTGATAGTTGATAGGTACTTGTGTATATTTATTTATGTTTTGTTATAAGGGTTCATTTTAGGTAATATATTTTGGTAGGAAATAGAAAATTTATTTGACTATTACATAGTATGCAAATAGTAAAGGAAATATCTAAAAGTACCAACCTTAACCTCATTAGTGACAACACATTCCATTGTTAGAACAAAGCGTTAGAATATAATAGTCAGTTAGTATTTTATATTTATAATGAGATTAGGTATCAGTCCGCAATCGGCCCGCAGGGTCGATTTTCAGAGACTGAATGACCTTGAAGTACTTGAGAGTACTGAGAAATGCTAACAAGTCTCAGACTCTGTGAAAGGAAACTCCTGCTCTACTCCTCCATATATTAGGAGGCGGGCAACGTCAAAAGAAACGACGTAGTAGACAGGGACCGATTGTTGGTCGGTATAAGCTAACAACCAACCCTTCTTAACGGAAGATGTTGGAAAGGGCACTCTCTTGCCCGGAGGAGCTAAAATCTTCTCAAAGGCGGAGGAACCTACGAGGTCAACGGCATGAGGATGTGGAATGCAAGGGAAGCTACCACATTAAAGGCTCTAGCAGCATCCCAAAGTACCAACGAATTATGAAAATGATAAGATCTTTAGTAAAATCTTCCGGAGGTAAAATAGACCCCCGTTCGGCTCTCCGGGTGGGGTCTGCTCTAGATCTTGTCATTATGCAGAGTACACACGAGAAAGAAGAGGATGTGAGAAGAAAACAAACCAACAGAAACAGCACACAAGGAAGATACGCCACCTGGAACGTCAGAACTTTGCTGCAGAACAGTAAGCTTGACAACCTAAAAGAAGAGATGAAGAAAATGAAATTAAGCGCGTTAGGAATCTCTGAAATGAGATGGCCTAATCCTGGAGATATGTGGACGGGAGAGTTTCGACTGATCCATAGCGGTAGTATAGAAGGGAAACCGGGGCAAGGGGGGGTAGGAATCATGTTAAGTAAGGATTTGGGGAGGAGAGTAAAGGGGTATGTACAGTATGGAGGTAGAATTATTTTAGTCAAGCTAGACACCAGACCCGTAGATACAATACTCATTCAGGTTTACATGCCAACATCTAGCCATAGCGACGAAGAAATTGAGAGTATATACGAAAACATCCAGAAATTGCTAGATGACACAAAAGCTGAGGAAAATGTGATTGTAATGGGAGACTGGAACGCAGTAGTTGGGGAAGAAAGAGAGGGATCAGTCGTAGGAGCGTATGGGCTGGGCATTAGAAACGATAGAGGCAACCGTCTAATTGAATTTTGTGCCAAAAATAAAATGGTTATAGCTAACACGTGGTTCCAACACCACTATAGACATCGATATACGTGGAAATCTCCCGGAGACAGATTCCGGTCGCAGATTGACTATATTTTAACGCGGCAACGGTATAGAAACCAAATTAAAGATTGCAGGAGCTATGCAGGCCCGGACATTGATAGCGACCATAATATGGTTGTGGCGGAAACCATACTGAAATTCAAAAGGCTCGAGAAGAGAACCAAAAAAAGATGGGACTTAAAGCTTTTAAAAACAAAAGAAGTAAAAGAAAAATACGACGAAAAAACTAAGGTTTGCGATTTTGAGAACAATGAAAGTGTAAACAGAGTATGGGAGAAAATCAAAGAGAAAATAACCACAGCGGCAGACGAGGTAATAGAGAAAGGAAAGCCGCAAGCTAGGAAAGAATGGATTACGGACGATATATTAGAAATGATTGAAGAAAGAAGGAGGTTAAAGAACTCGAGAACAGAAGAAGGAAAAAAGGAATATAAAATCTTGAGAAACAAAATCAACAGGGAGTCCAAATTAAGAAAGGAATGCTATCTGCAAGAAAAATGCAGGAATATCAACAGAAATATAAAACAAAGAAAATTTGAAACTGCATATTCTGAAGTCAAGAATTTTTTCAATGATAAGACACAGCCACGATGTGCTATCCAAGATCAAAACGGCAAACTTCTGTTTGAGGATGAATTGATCGTCAAAAGGTGGAAAGAATACCTAGAACAACTTTACAAAGGAAAGAACATACTTGAGGAAAGTAAAGCACTGGAAACAGAATATGACAAAGAAAATAATGGAGATGATATCCTAAGAAGTGAATTTGATAATGCCTTATCAAAATTGAAAGACGGCAAAGCACCAGGTATTGACCTAATTCCATCAGAGTTGCTTAAATGCGCAGGAAGCGGCGTGCTTGACACTTTGTATAAGCTTGTCTGCAAAATATATAACACAGGAGAGATACCTGAGGACTTCGCCAAATGTCTGATACGAGCGCTACCTAAGAAAACAGGCACGACAAAGTGCGAACAACACAGAACATTAAGCATGATATCACACGCTTCTAAGATACTCACCAACATTATAATGAAAAGGGCGGAAAATAAAATAAACGAAACACTTTCAGAAGATCAATTTGGATTCCGCAAAGAGACAGGTACAAGAGATGCAATTCTGAGTCTAAGACTTGTTCTTGAAAAGAGAATAACAGTGAATAGAAACACGTATGTAGCATTCATCGACCTAGAAAAAGCATTCGATAAAGTAGAATGGGAACAACTTTTTAAGACTCTAAACCAGATAGGAATGAGCTATAAGGACAGAAGAGCAATCTGGAGCCTATACAAGAATGAAATGGCTGTAATTAAAAGCGGAGAGAGCTGCGCAGAAGCGAGAGTAGAACAAGGTGTAAGACAGGGATGCTCAATGTCGCCAGCACTCTTTAACTGCTATATACAGCAAGCTATTGATGAACTCAGAGAAGAAATGAAGAATTGGACAGGAGTAAAAATAAATGGGAAAAAGGTTGACATGATTAGATATGCTGACGACATAGCACTGCTCGCAGACTCCGAGATGGAGCTGAACGAAGCCTTAGGAAAAATGGAAAGTATACTGTTGTCAAAGTACAACATGAAAATAAATAAAGATAAAACAAAATGTATGGTCGTTGGAAGGGAGGAAGCGACTGCGAACATTGCCATAAATGGAGTGAGCATCAAACAAGTAAGAGAATTCGTGTACTTGGGCAGCAGAATAAACCAGGACGGACGCTCCAAATCAGAAATTGTGAGCAGAATAAACCAGGCACGAATTGCCTTTAACAAAAAATCCAAAATATTAGAATCCCCTAATATTGATCTAAGCGTGAGGAAGAATCTCACTAAAGCCTTTGTGTGGAGCATTCTGCTATATGGATGCGAGACGTGGACCATCAGTAAGAGGGAAAGCGGACGGTTAGCGGCATTTGAAGTGTGGTGTTATAGACGCATGCTGAAGATTCATTGGTCGGAACACGTCGAAAACGAAGAAGTGTTAACCAGGGTTGGCGAAAAAAGGCAACTCCTCAAAAGAATCTGCCAACAACGAGCTAATTGGATTGGCCACAACATCAGGCACCCAGGACTGCTCATCGCAATCGCAGAGGGCAGGACCGAAGGCACAAATGGCAGAGGTCGACCGAGAGACGCCTATATGGACCAACTGAAGAGGGACATGAGCTGTGGCTCATATATGGAGTTGAAGAGACTGGCTGAGAATAGGGAGGAGTGGAGAAATAAGTCAAAACTCGTTGCAGACCAATCCAATGGATTGTAACTCATTATATATATAGGTATCAGTAGTAGGTAAATATGAACTTTGTGTAAAGGGAATGAGGAATAAATAATAATATATGTATTAGTTGCTGATGACTTTGTATAAATATTTATTACAACATTACCATAGAAGTAAATACATAAACAATCTTTTGCATTTTTATAATTTGGATTAAGTTTTCTACTGTGAAATGGCCTCTGAGGGCATAACATTTTTCAAATTTGCACACAACATGAAAAAGGAATTAGTTTTCTAAAAAAATATTATGCATCTAGGCCCTTCAATTTGCTCACTAATAATATCAATACAATAATATCAAATAGAACATTTAAGTACTTTGGCTATATAAGAATACATCCATGTGCTAAGATTCACAAATGTGGCATCTTATATTACTATTATTTTATTTAAGCATTTTCATATTGGGTACGTATTATAATAATAAAAACATTAAGAGACACAATATTTTAATTTGACAATAATAATATTATTAATTTTAAGCAAGTAAATGTATTTATTACTTGATCGGTGATAAATGACATACTTGAAAGACTGTATTCCAATTGTAGTCTGAAGACTTCCTTAAAGCAGACTGCGGGAGCCAAGATGAACTGAATAATGTTTGCAACACTTGAGATGATGAGTTCACTACCAATTTCATTACAACATGAGTACCTATTAAGTAGTAGGGACAAGACAACTTCCCTATCTTTTTTCAATTAGGTAGGTAAAATAGAAACATATTATTTATTAAAATAAGCAAATAAATCAACTTTGTTACAAAAAAAATATTGAGCTTTACATGTTAATCAGTACAGAGTGTCACCATATTTATTTATTTAATATGATATAGGTTAGGTTAGGTAATATGAAAATAAGAAGACACTATCTAAGTATCTCTCAGTTCATACTCATCACATTCTCTCCCACTTGTTACTTGTTAGGTTAGAAAAATTTAGTGACCAAATTGATTATACTGTAATATATTTGTAAAATAGAAATAGACTTTCATGCATATTCAAATATAATAATTTTATAAACATTACGTAATAATAATAATAATAAATGTACAAAAATATTCTTTAATTTAATTAATTATTAAACTTCTTATTATTCATTGTTTTATTTTTTTGCATATTATGTTGAGCTTTGTGATAAATATTGTCCATTCATATAAGTAAGTACGCATACTAACAAAATAATACATACTTATTAACAGATAAATAAATTTAAAGAAATAATACATCATGTCACAGTGTTATTAAATGTAGCCCTATGTGAACACACAATAGCTTCTAATGTATAGTATCTGGTATCTGGTGTCTAGCGCCAACATGGGACATTATCAAGTAGTGCAGCTCAGTGTTACACTCTGTCGCAGGAGTTTGGAGTGCTATTCTGTTCTGAATAAAACAAATGGTGTGATGGAATGTTTTATCTCTATTTTCCTCATAGAAAACATTTAGTTATAGATAACGTATTTGTTTGTTAAGTGTGGACATAACTCACAACTAACATTGTTAACTAAATTTTATGTAGTAGCAATGAAAGATATGGTAGACTCGTTGATTTATATAACAGAAGGAGAATAGACAGACAGATAAGATATTAGAACTCAGCTCTAGCCACCTGAGAGGCAACACTCCAATCACTGAGAAGGAAATCAATCAACTTACATTAATTTGTATGTCATTATAAAAACAAAATGTCATTAGTGTTAGCTATTGCATTGTATTGATTAAGGTAATGGCAGAAACCAATGAATTGATTGAATATTTTATATAAGTACAACACTGATAGGTACTTGACTAAATATAGATAATATTATGTAGACAAACATCACATCAATTAGTTGTATTAAAAAGTGCTAAATACATTCAGTAATAAATTGAATACAAATTCATAGAAAAATTGTGTTTGTAAAAATGACTAATCACGAGGTAAGGTTAGAATAAATGCAGGAATCTACAAGAAATAGGTTCAAATAATTACAACGCACGACATAACACGGATCATGTTAAAAAATGAATGGTATATCGTCGTTGGTTCGATGAAACCTCTTATGTGCTCCAAACTAAATTTTACAGGGGACGCAAAAAATCTGTTTTAAAGTCCACAGATCTACAAATGTAATCAAATTTATTATCAATTTCATGTAAAATGTCTAAAATTTCACATGAATTTGATAATAATTTTGATTACATTTGTTGATCTGTGGACTTTAAAACAGTTTTTTTGCGTCCCATGTAAAATTTGGTTTGGAGCACATAAGAGGTTTCATTGAACCAACGACGATATATTCAATATGAAAAATAGTGAGCGGAAATTTAGAAAGCTGCTGTGCTTTAAATAATGTAATGAATATGAATGACTATTGCATGTGGAAAACCACCATGCATTCCATGAATGAAAGATTTTATGGTGGAAAATGTTGTCATGGAGATCTATATTTGATGAATCTTCTATCGGATTACTATACTATACTTTACCCTCACGCCAAGAAGACATATCTCAGACTTAAGAAGACAGAATCAACGAGGGTAAATCGCATCAAAGGAGAAGAAATTCTAAATGACTGCGCATACCTCATTGACCTGCCAGCCGATCTAATGATCAAGAAGTTCAGTTTCGAGAAGAATTTTGCTATCAAACTGAGCACAAAGAAAGAATGGGACGAGGATATTATACACTCTCTCAAGAATGGAACCATCGTATGGTACACGGATGGATCCAAAACAGAAGAGGGAACTGGAGCAGGAGTCTACGGGCCACGCACCGAATACTCTGAAGCAATGGGAAAATTCCCAAGTGTCTTCCAAGCAGAAGTATATGCTTTGGAAAGATGTATCCAGTTCAATCTCGACAGAGGATATAGTAAGCAACATATAGCTATACTATCTGACAGTCAAGCAGCTATTAAAGCATTGGGTTCAAACATCATCAACTCCAAGATGGTTTGGACATGCCTCCTCAAACTTAACGAGTTAGGCAAGAAGAATAAAGTCACCCTCTTCTGGGTACCCGGACACATCGGGGTTGAGGGAAATGAACGAGCTGATAAGCTGGCAAGAAAGGGTGCGGCAACGCAACTCTATGGACCAGAACCATTCTGTGGTTTGGGACATACGTTTTTCCAAGAGGAAATTAAAAAGAAAGGGAGACAAGAAAGAAATGAATTATGGAAAAATCTCCCTAGGCTTAGGCAAGCCAAGGAACTACTCGGAGGATATAACTTCGATAGAGCCAAGGTATGCACTAACCTAAGTAAAACAAGTCTTAAAGCAGTAACGGGTTTCCTAACGGGTCACTGCAGGCTCAAGGAACACTTACGCAAACTAGGACTTGAAGAAGACGGCACTTGTAGATTTTGTGAAGAAGAGGCCGAGACTCCTCGACATCTCCTAGCGGAATGCAATGCTGTGGTATTCGCAAGAATCAAAGCCCTAGGTAGACACTGGGTAGAAGTGGAATCTCTCCACACCTTGGACCCTCTCAAGATATTAGACTTCATAAGATGTCTGGGACTTGAGGGTGCGCTTTGACGGGCAACACCGGGAAAGCTGAGTAGGGGGAGTACAATAGATCTTATAGGTCGCGGTGCATATCTTACCCCAACAATAAATAAATAAATATACCCTCACGCCATGTCCCAAGTGGGGTAGGCAGAGAGAACAGAACGCCAAATAGATATATCTTTACACACTTCCTTCGCTTCCTCCACATTCATGCAATTTCTCATGGACGCACGTCGGTTCCTCTTACTCAACACACAACCGTCCTTGAGAATTTGAACCACGAGATCAACCCACGTGGTTTTTGCTTTCTTTCAGACAAGTTTATCCTCTTAGTCATCCTTGCCTTGTTCATTCCTTCATCATGTCCAAACCACCGTAGCTTATTCACACGCATTCTGTCCATAGCATTCTTCTTGCATTCACTCATTCTTCTAATATCCTCATTCTTCACTCTATCACGCAGTGTTTTATCAACTATTCTTCTCAATAAATTCATTTCCACGGCATTTATTCCACTTTCGTCCTTCTTCAACCATGTCCACGTCTCGTTTGCATACTTAAGTGATGGTATCAGAATGGTATTATGCACCAGCATTTTAGCCATGTTCGACACATTGCCATTGCTGACAATGGGTTGAAGTGCACCGTTCACTCTAGCACCGGTCACTTTCCTTCTTTTAATGTCCCTATCGCGTCTTCCATCTCTCGCAAACATACTTCCCAAACAAACAAACTCGCTTACTTGCTCCTAAGATTCATCGCCGACTGCTCGAAGAGGTATATTTCCTAATTCACCCCGGCAATATACCCTGTCGGGCAATAATCCAAGCACACGGAGTAGTCCGATAAAAGATTCTTCAAATAGATTCATGTACACATAACTCAGAAACACAATGTGCAAAAGAGGTAGTCTTTTAATATACAATGGCACAAGAGTAAATTATGATTCCGTGTCAATATGGCGTGAAAAATAAAAAATAAACTGGGTGACTATGAATGGGGAATAGTAAAGGTAATTTATATATCACATTAATTGTAATATAAAGCTACCATACTATACATATAAAGGTATATAATATATTATTTATACTTATTGTGGATTAATATTTAATGATACAATAAAAAACTACACATTTGTATTAAATTGTAATCAACAATAATATTAATTGCAAACACTATAATATGTTATTTTAATCATTAAAATAGGTACAACTGCTAGATTACACATATATAATTATATATAACTGCTTCTATTTGTATGAGATGGGTGTCAATGAAAGGTATATACCTCACATGGATATAATATTATGTTTATATAATATGTACCAATATAATAACCCTTCGCTACTTCACTTAACGAGTCTTTAATTAAAGCATACAATTGTACATTACAATAAGTAGGTATATGTATTACTGAGTATGTTATGAGTGTGATTGTGTGGGTGATAAATACCTATGTGATATCACATAGTCTGTCTTGAGCTGCATATAGTTTAGTCATATTATGTGTATATGTATTATGATACAGAGATTTCTAGTAGATGTTGAGTCTATCTATAAAGGAGGGAATTCTAATAAATATACTGCATGTGCAGAGAGTATGAATATGTAAGTATCAAACTAAATAGTCTAGTATGGATACATCAGCTGCAATCTAAATATTTTGTTCTGATCCTATAGTACTGTTGCAATAGCAGTTGTCTGATTAGAGTGACTGAAGTTCATTACAGTTAACTAGAGATGTATAAAATGCATTTTCAAGTCTTAATCCTGCTTCATAATTAATTAACGATACAAACTTGGTCCAACATAAATTTTGTGAGTAGTGAGTACTAAGAAAAAGATGGATTTTATGTAGCGAAGGATACCATTGTTAATTGTTTGTTTTTTTATATAAGTAGATGAAAGGCATGAAAAACACATCTCTATTTAATAAACATCCATAAGTAATACACAAAACTACTGAACTACATCCAGACAAATACTATTTGAATAATTTAGTTATTATTATATCATTGGACACATTTTACCATAATAAAATCTTGTTAATAACATACATACAAATACAAAGTGTGTTATGACTCAAATACAATATTACTCTTTAATATAATATTATTAAGATAATATATAAATTGTTTTTATCAGTTATACATTAGGCACATCGATTGTAAGTTAATAATGATAAGTAGTGAAACATCTACATACACAAGTACATACAGTGGGGGGGGGGATGGGGGACTCCCAGTTATCTTACAGAGAACTTAGGTACCTACACAACTCTAATGTATATCACCCTCTCAACCACAAGAGTGCTTGCATCCAACTGTTAGAATCATTATAATACCTATCTATATATGAAACATAAGGAATGACTCATTAAAATCATAATAAAAATCCATTACTTTTATGAAGGGCAGTTAATATCACAATTGTACTATATTTAGTGGACATGTGTAGGCAAGAGTAGAAAATCTGTAGCAAATAAAATAAATAACATAAAAATATGACATGATTATAATATTGTAGTAAATGTAGATGCAAGCACAATAATGATTATTAGAGAGTGAATGAAAGATTTGTGAGTTTGTGGGTGTAGAGTGTGGGATGTGGGATGATCAGACTTTTACATTGTTTTCTTGTTGAATAATAATATAAAGATGTTTTAGTTGAACTATATTTGTGTAGGTAAGTTTCATTGTAATATGTCTACCTACCTACATGGAGTGGAGTGAATAGTACTGAACTGTTGTAGAGTATGTAATGGAAAGAAGAGTTGACTGGGCACTGGAATTGTGTTTGAAAGGATTACTTATGGGAGTCCACTACTACCACATCGTCTACACAACATAATCACTAGCAACACTTATTAGTACCTATCTAAAACTACAATAAAAGATTTTAATCTTAGAAAACATTCAGTACAATTTTAACAATTATAAAAATATCATTTTAAAGACACCGAATGAAAATATCTTACAACTAATAATAATATGTAAGTAGTTATCTATCTAGATCAACACAGAGGCTAAATAACATTGGTAGCGATCCATCTACTCAACACACAATACATTTACTTGGGTACTTATCAGTGATAATCAATATAGATGCCCAAATACAATCATATGTAATATAATATTAGGTATAGTAATAAGTTTATAAAAATTATTGTGAAATATCAAAATCTTAAAGGCTTCTAAAGAGTTCATAAATTCATAATGCCTATTCGCTTAGTAAGTGATCAGTAACTCTATATGGACGAAAGATAAAAAACACTAAGTATAATATATTAGGTACATACGAGTATATAACATTACACATACACCTATACTCTTGCATTCATATCACACACCTGCACCTACCACTATATCACATCTTTTAGCTCTCCTCTATATAACTATTTTCTTTAGCAGATAAACTATGTTACCAAAAGGAGTATAAACTATCCCTCAAAATATACATACGAAATCTTCAACTTTACCTTGCAGTAACAAAGGTATGCCGCAAATATGGCACAATTTTATATAATTTTAGTATCTCATAAAAAGATGTTGTGGTATGAGACTAGCATAAGAGATGTTGTGTGAAATGGAATGAACCACACTTTATGATGATAACCAGTAACATACGTTATTTTCTGTGTGTACTTGCGTACTACACTGGACTTATGCAGGATCTTCCTCCTTTACTTAAGTGAGTGGGTGCATGTGCATGTGCAGGTGTATCACATGGTATGCATTCTATCATTATAAACACACGTAGGTATGTAATATAGATATACCTAATAATATATAATAATATTAATATTTATTTTAACACAGAGATTACTTCAGTACAACATTGTATTTAGATAATAGTATTAATTATTAATAATATCAAACCTATTACATAATATAGTATTATAATATTGTTATTATTAATAGTAGTAGATATACTTGAGATGAATCTAAGTTATTTTGAATTAGGTACTTGTGGAAGTTATATCCATAGACAGCAAATATTAAGCTCATAGTATATGTTTTGTTAATATGATACACAACATCTAGTATGTGTTACTATGGTTACCTAACATTAAACAATATAATTATATTATCTATAAAGATACAATGTATATTACACTTACTTACCATATGGAACACTGCGCGCACCACACCTCTCTACTACTTAATTCAAACAGACAAACCTATCCAACATTCTCTCTCCATATCCTTCTCTCTTTAACTCCCCATAACAAAGCACACTCAGACACTCCATCTGTACAACCAACAGATTATGCAAACTCCCTTTAGTAGGAAACAGGAAAGGTGTTTTGATGCTTACAAATCGGTTTAGGTTGGTTTAAATGTACTTTACTCATGGGGCATTCACTGTTGAATTATGTATACATTATATATAATTAGTTTGTGTTTGAGGAATAAAAACATTAATACGTACCTACACACATCATAATACACACATAAAATTATATGTGTAAGTTTCACACACTACCGTAGTAACTCCATATAGGGTAGTCAATACATATTATACAATTCACAGTGGTAATATTGGTCTTTTACTTTGTGAGATCTAACATCATAAAAAATGTTCTTGTAATAATGTAGAATATAATTATAGTATAGTAATAGTTATTACATTCTAAGACAATCTACCAAATAAAAAAATATAGGTACTTTTAAATAGGTTATTGTAATTATTATTAAAGTTATGATCACAAACATTAAACACCACATCGGGTTCTTTAAACAAGGTAAAGTTTTATCTGGAAACCAATTAAATACTTAAATTATGTCAATAAAAATAATACCTCGGTACACTATTATCTCGGCATTATCACATGAATGAAATGAAGTGTTCAAAACTTCTGAAAGAACCCATAGAAATGAATTATTAAATAGCGAAGAACTTGAAGAAGTTATTTAACAGATATCTACTGCAAATGTCAACGGGTGGAAAGAATTTAAGTCTTTTAGTGAGGTACACAAAAATGTACAATGGCTATAGACACGGCGAGCTTAGCGTGCTAAGACAATAATTTGTAAGTGTGGTAAATATTTATTCTACATTTGATGATCTATTCAATTTGGCGATCCAACTGTTTACAAATATTAAACTACTGAACTTGTCAATTATCTAATACTACATTATAAGTTATAACCTGTATCAACAATGTGATAAGCGAACACTCAGAAGTAGGTAGACACACTTATCTTATCTAAAGAAATATTTAAACCGCATCCATCTATAATAAACTTCTTAGATAAATTCTAAGTTTTTACATTTATGGAAACACCTACTGCACTGCAGTATATAGAGATAAAACTAGAGACAGACAAAAATAACTAGTGGAATCTCCTTATGTATCTATATACCTATATGTTTATCATAGAAAACACCAATTAGATCTATTAACATTTACCACAATTTTCAACACATAATTACATTTATCTAATTGTATAATGCAATATATCAAACTTTTGCATCAGAAATATATGTAGGTAGAACAATAGTTATACAACTATTATTTTTAATAGATGACGAATCTCCGAGTGGAAAATCTTTTATCATAAGAAGCAAAATTTAAGAAAATTGTAATTATAAATATCTTAATAAGAGTTGTTCATGTTAGCTATGAAATTATTTAAAAATAAAAAGACAAGTAACATAAAAATAATAAAAAGATATGAAAAAAAAAACTAACTTGACCAATGTATATATTTGAATAAATATGCTCAATCCCAGGTGCCAGCAAACTCCCCTTTCATGAAACAATCTTTCTGTAAAAGGTGTATAAATCTGTATTCAGGTTTAATACAATAACCCAGATACATCACCTAAAATTAACCTCTGATAGCGAAGTTCACTAGGTCCTATCAAGGGCATATCCAGGGGGCTCAATTTTCTACTCCATATCGCAAATTTTTCTAGACACATCTTACTAAATAAGACAAAATGGAGTATCAATACCAAGAACAAACTGCCCCCCTTAGAAAGAATTCAAAGTATCTTCTAAAAAAAATAGCTTACCTCTGACTGCAAATTCATTAAGCCCTTTCAAGAGCATACCCAGAGAGCTCACGTAATCCTCTACTAAAACACAACTTACTTAGCGAGATAAAACGGTATCAATTATTAATACCAAGAACAGACTGGCCCCTCAGAAAAAACTTGAATACACCTTAAACATCACATAATAGAATAATGTGAATTGTAACTGAATCCAAAATATAAATAAAAGAAACAAACACATGGAAAATAAAAAAAAAAACAAAATAAAATGTTGTTAATATTTTATTATTATTTACAATCATAATCAAAACAAAAGTATGTAATAAATGCGAGCGCATTTAGATATATCCCTGAATTCCCGTAGTAATTAACATTTCAGTATAATATAATATACATATTATGTATAACTATCATACCTAAACAATGAAAAGGTACAAGCATACAACAGCATACATACACTAAGCACTACTATCTCTTTATCTTCATTTCATCATCGCCCAGGTCTATTTGGACTTGTCATGTTATTGTGGTGTATCAAGGGAAACACTTCTAGCCACACACACACACACACACACACATATTATATGAAGCACATACATGCTGGCTCTGTCTTTCAGCCTCTAACCAATCTATTCCAAGACTGACGGTGTAAATATCTGATAGATTTCATTCAATGTGTTAGTAATGCCAGTCTGACTATGTACTTGCCCCTGTATGTGTTTTAACTAAATCAAAATAAAATAGTTGCATGTAAAAGTAATAAAATATGACAAAATATATAATTCATTTCATAATTAATTATTTTTAATCATTTTTTAAGAAATATTTAAAAAGATAATAATTTTCTAAGGCAATATAAATATTGATTTATAATTTGTATTATGCATCAATAGAATTCATTATTATTTACAAAAATATATTATTTTTCTAATTATTATCAAGAAAATTTCATAGAATTCGTAGAAGGCGTAAAACAGCATATACATATTGATATTACACCATCTGCATGCCATTTTTTCTAAAAAACAAAATAAACGGAACATCCTTTCACATGACTCAACATCACACATGAAAACACTTGTATTTTATAAAAGAAAACATATTGTTAAATCCTAAATACTATTAAATCTGCTCAATACAATAATACATACAGACAACATGTTAATATAACATACATTTCAAGGTAGTTGTGTTCCACAAATTAAAATGCCAGCTTCAATTTCATACAAATTTGTAGGAGAATATTTTAAGGGTTCGGATAATTGTACTAATTAATTACTTTAAAACTTTGTTTTCTGCATGATTGTATATTTACTTTCCCTACATCTGACAGTGCCACTGTTTTCTAAAAAGTTGTTGCTAAGTTTTTATTATTAATGCAAGCAATAAATGAATGGGCAGTAATCCAACTGTGTGTAATGAACATACAGATTGTCATGAAAAGAGATTTTTAAATGACAGGTATTATAGGCATTTTTATCCTTTAGTTAATTTCAACTCTACTTCAGTAAAAGATGAAACTGTAAAACATTTTTACAAGCTATATTGATTTAATAATTCATAAAATTCTGCTTTTTAATTCCCATTTATGTATAGAAAATTAACAGTTAGAGCGCAAATGTCAGATGCTGTTACACTTTAAAAGTAAATATTTTTTTCAAAATTTTAAAATTTTCAACATGATTCTATTTACAAGTATATGAAAAAATCATCATCAAATATTTAACGAAAGGCCTGGTATAATATCACCAAATTCAAACAAAGATTTAATTGAAATTAAACTCTAGTTGTTGTTACTGACAGTGATATATATATTTTTAATACACCAGCTCTATTTTTCACTATTTGAGGAAAATTACTTATCCTATTTTTATTCCAGCAATGTATTTTTTTGTCATAACATAAATAAAAAATAATTACTAAGTGAACACCAGTGTAGAAATATGGACACACCTTGGTAAAGTTACATTTGGTGTTGACAAATATTTCACATTCATTCCAAAACCAGAAATAGGAATTAAACAATAATGATTAAAATATAACTGCACAAATCACTTTTATTTGGTAAATTGGCATTATCTTATAATAAAAATAATATTACCAGCAAAATTAAAACAAACGAGAACAAATTAACATGCAACTCGAAAAGCAACAAAAAATATGATTAATCAAAATTATACATAAAGCTGTCGTAGAGTGACATTGCATAAATATAACTGATAAAAAATATACATCTCTCCACCATACATACTTGACTGTAATCATATTATTTGTACACACATACATAAATTTAATGAGGAACACAAAGAAACCTGGTTTGGTTCGACTGTATAAAAACTATATGCTGTTTGTTAAATGTGAATGCGAGGACGTAAGAGTGTGAACTATATCTTCCCTGATACGTCCCGTATATGGTATCAGATATTGATTTGGTTACACTATTATACTATATTAATAGTAGTATTGTACTTCAGCGCTCTCCATTAACACACACCATGTGGGGGGAATATATTAAAGCCTTTGCTGGCCTCACAAATATCTATAAAATTGGACGTAACTTTAGCAGGGCTACGTTAACTTAACCAAAAGCAAAACTAATCTTGCTTACTATTTGTAAGAAGCAAACTATATATTATATATCACAAAGTCAAATTTAAGAAAACGTTCAACCCCAAAACAAACTAAATGATATACAAATTAACTTAATGCAATATAAAATTAATCAAAACTATTTTCACACCATAAATAGGTTACATACAGCTAAGATAGTAAGGACCATGTATAGGTCTAGCCACTGACCACCATTCAACACTAAGTTACAATAATAACCGACCATTTTATCTTTGTCTTCACTCCTCTTTCTAACTCTTTTATCAAATTTAATAAGGCTCACTCTGCAAACCTAAACATTGAAATAATAAAAGCAAAGCAAAAAACACTTAAGTGCTTTGTATAATGTGTTACATGCTCTACAAAGCAAATTAATTAAAATACTAATGTAAAAACCTAACACCAGATTAAAAATTACTAAATTCAATCATATTTACTGTAGTATTAAAATTCAACAACGTCTACATAAAAATCTTTACACTATAAAACACCTATGTAATTAATTCATCATAATGCAACATGAAAAATTATACACATCTATACGATAGGAGAATTATCACTAGTTATTAGGATATGCAACAATATAATGTATAAATCAAGAAGAATAAAATGAGAGGAGGTGACTACCCCGCAAGTACTGTATTGTACTGACGTAGCAGGTATCAAACAAACTAATCCTTCAAATCATATACATAAAGATTATATGATATTGATATATAAAAAACTTGACATTACTCTTCCACCAATATAAACATTAATATTATAAACTCTATATATATGTATTTTATTATGTACAAGAATCACAGAATGATCATTTATTGTATATTTACTATATAAACCATACAGACACAGACGTGATGTACACAATGTCAAGTGAACTATGAATAAACTAAGTGTAATTAAGATGAAGCTTACTGTACTCATTCACAGTCATCACATCTGCATGCAACAATACACCCTCCCCTCCAACATAATATTTAAGTTCAAATAAAGAAAAGACAATCCAGTAGTGCACCTATATGGTTGAAATACACTAAAGGCCAGTGGGGATACGAGTATTTCAAAGTAACAGTAACCAATACACTGGTGTGGTATTATATGGGGGGAACTATACTATTATATAAATATACCTACTATAAATACCACACTGGAGTCTGTTTACTGGATTAATCTAGTCTTTGAGCAGTTATTGCAGTTGCTTATTGTATCGGATCATCTAATTCCTTGAGATCATAAGGGGAAAAAATAAGGGTTAGATTACATTTTGCATATCATTAAATAATATTAGTCAAATACAAAAACAAGGCTGTTAAGCGTTAACTACAACCACCTATTTATCTTAAAATAATACAATATGCAAAAATATAAAAAGGTAATTATTATAATATGATTGAAAATAACACCAAAATACATAAAGAGGTGCATGTAGCCCATTACTTACATTTTAATTATTTAAAAATGCTTTCAAGTATAAAAGGACTTATTAAATTGACTTAATAATTATTGATCATCTACCACAATATAATGTAAACATAGATATTAATTAAACATTTGTACTAACATAGAGTAAACAAAATTATAATATCCATAACCTCCGCATATATGTGTATAGCCAATAAGGTATTAATAAAAAGCTATATCAGTCAAACTAATTAATAATAACAAAGTAAGGTATATATACCTACATGTGTAGTATATGATGTAACAAGCGTTAGGAAATTTATTGCAATATAACTTAATTCACTATGTACATATACACGCATACACACACACATACAGGCATACTACCTGTAGAGTGCACACTGATGTAACACCATCGTGGAACTATATCAAGCACATTGCAATACATCAAATTGCAGTATTTCTATATATCTAACACAACACGCACACACACACTCCCAGTTTGGTACATGCATATACCGAGGGAAATAAAAAAAATCATAAATCTTATTTGTCAACCATAGTATATATTCATATACTAGACCATTCCAAGTTCATACATCAACCATGGCAAACAGTACAATATATGTACCATCACACTGGCATGATGCACTCACTGCTAACCTGTCATATGCTATAGTTACCTATACTATATGTAGCCCAATCTGGGAATAACACACATCACCTCTAAACTTGACAGCTGCTAGTGTTAAAATCAAATTCAAATATTACACATCTCATAATTTGGAAATTATTCTCAATAAAACACAAGACACAAATGGGATAAATCTTTGGTTTGCAATTTAAAATTTTATATTTGTGTAGGTACTTAAAAATTCCAGTGCTATACTGCAACAAACAAAGGAATACAATATTGATGGTTTAAAGCACAGAAGACACATGTCCACATTTGACAGTTTAGAGAAAACAGGTTTTGAAAGTTTGAGATTCTTAATTAATTCACTAACTTCAAATTAATGCAGAAGGTGTTGAAAATCATAATCTTTGTTCTTTTTTAATGTCATTTATTACTATATTTTTACCAGAATGCCAAGAATAAGCATTTTTAGATGATGGTCATGGACATGTGTTTGGAGGTGTGATGGAAGTGCCACTCACGGCAACTTTTGGGATGCGTTTATGCGTGCACAGATGACACATGTCCGTCCTAAATGGACATGTGTTTTTTAGAATCTTCATATCTTGTGAAGTGAATTTGTGGACATGTGACATTTGGTTTTTACTAAATATTTCAATAGTGATATTAAGATTGTTGGTAATATTTAATCAGGACATAGATGGCGTTGCAACCGATCTTCTACATGTATTAACTCATTTTACCTAAAAAGTGGACACGTGTCTTCTGTGCTTTAAACCATCGATATAATAGTATAGAGTACACACACACACAGACAGACAGTGTACACACAAGAGGACGGGTGGACAGCCTCACACTGTAGTAGCTATCATACTATACACACACTCACACACTATACAATACATATCACAATATCAAATTAGATACAACACACACTAAATCACATACATATTCATATTATTACAAGGAAACAAATATAATCATTGATCAATTATATATAATGACAATTTATATATTTCAACATTTGCCTCAAACTACATGATTCACTATAAACAGGAAATGCATTCTTAAATTATAAACAATTTAATAAAACATATTTGTACAGAACAAACTATAAACTAACAAGAAAAATAATATATCAATTAGGAAAACTGAACCTATGACAATTACATCTACCACACATTATAGTGTGTAACATGAATGTGCAAACCAAATTAATATAATAATGATATGCTCTTCGAGCAACACTCGAGAATCAAAACAAAACTTGGCATCCAAACTCTACTCCACTCCAAAACTCCACCCTCTTCACATGACTAAAGTCAAGATAAGTTTGTCATCGTCGCACAGGTTGTTATTCTTCACATGCATTCATTTGTCAATACACACACTTATTTCACAAAACCAAATAGACTGAATTTATATGCCAGTATATATATATATGTATATAAATATAATCACATGAAAAAAACTAAATTTTCTTCAATTCTCAGTCTTGCCAAAGTCTGATGGTTTTCTTCTTATTCCAAACTTATCAATTTATTATTTGTGATTAACTCAAAATGTAAAGAGAAAATAACGGAGAGAATAATCAACTAATACAATAATACATAAGTTTCATATTATGTAATCAACATGTTTGGTGATTGTTGCCAGAATATAATATTACGATCATTGTCCCATGACTCTTGTCGTATTGTATGGTACACAATACTTTGTCTGGATCTACTTGTTACCACAGTTCCATTGCTCACACATGTGTCGCGTCTTCACTTAACATCAATTCAACAACAAAACAAACACTTTATACAAAACCATTGCTCTATTGTCTTGTTATGTTTCTCCATCATACAGTTGAATGTTGACAATAGGGTATTTATTAGATTGCAGTTACTTCAATGTGATTTATTTCGCAATTAACCATCTCTATTTTGTATACACTTCCAAAATAATGGGTAATTACATTTGTCATATTCACATTCACCACGCGTATCCTAAGAGCTAAGGCCACGCACTGGCCATACTCATCTGCATAGACCGATATAATGCATCCGTATGGGATGTAGGCATGGTGAGAGTGATAGTAATGCCTGATATTGACATAAGGTTTCGCTGGCAGCCACGTCTCGTCTCATAGAAGGTTGTGTTTGCTTGTTATTGTACATTATTGACCAGTGTGAGCGTTAGTACCGGTCAGTCAGTGTACCAGAGCTGAGTAGGTGGTGGTTGGAAATGAGCCGGAGGACTGGCGTATGCTGCTAGGGGGAGAGGATGCTGAGAGTGGTGCGGGGGCGGGGGCGCTGGTGCTGTATGCAGATGGTGAGGTGGAGGAGGTGGTGGAGCTGGAAGATGAGGCCGAGATTGATGTGCTGGTGGCGGTAATGCACCTCCACTGTAACAAACAAATCATTAGTTAGTAATTTGTCATAGTATATAAAGAAAATCATATTTATTTTTTTATTTTATTTTATTTTATTTATTTATTCAACATTTATACAATATATTACACAAAAATCATAGAAAAAAAAACCATCAATACAATTATATAATCATATATTAAATTCAATATAAAGGGTTTTTCAACAAGGACTTTGTTTTTTAAAACAAAATAAAACAAAAAAATTTGATGAAGATGATTAAAATTTTTATTGAATTACAAAGAGAAAAGTTTGGCAATTATGCATGAAAAATGATATCTGACAAATGTCCACCACGAGCACGCTGACAGATGTCGATTCTTTCATCAAAGTTTTTAATCACTTTTTGGCAAAATGGCGGGACTATTTCGCTAATCACATCACGGATTTTGAGTTTTAAGGCTGCAATCGATTCGATTGGCTCCGTATAGACTCTGTCCTTAACATAGCCCCACAAAAAATAATCCAGTGGCGTTAAATCACACGATCTGGCTGGCCACTTAACAGCTGAGTTTCGTGAAATCATGCGATCGGGAAATTTGGTTTGCAATAAATTGATCGTTTCATTGGCTGTGTGACATGTGGCACCGTCCTGTTGAAACCACATGTCAGTGATATCCACGTCATCAATAATAGGCCAAAATTGAGTTGTCAACATCTTGCGATAGCGTGATCCATTGACCGTTACCGCATTTCCAGTCTCATCTTCGAAAAAAAACGGCCCAATCACGCCTCCAGACCACATAGCGCACCATACAGTGACACGCTGAGCATGCAACGGCTTCTCAATAATTGCTCTAGGATTTTCAGAAGCCCAAATGCGGCAATTTTGCTTGTTGACGTACCCTGACAAGTGAAAATGGGCTTCGTCTGAAAAAATGATTTTTTCAGAAAAACCAGCGGGTTGTTCCTGAATGAATTGAGCGAATCAACGGCGATTTGAATGGTCGTTCGGCTTCAATTCCTGCACCAGTTGAACCTTGTAAGGCTTCAAAGCCAAATCCTTACGCAAAATTCGCCATGTGGTGGTTTTGGATAACCCCAATTGTCGAGAACGTCGAGGAATTGACAAATTTGGATCTGCTTCAACACTGTGGCTCACGGCTGCGATGTTTTCAGTTGAACGACCCGGTCGTACACGCGTTGGTGTTAACACATTTTGTATCGAGCCTGTCGACTCAAATTTAGCGACCAAATTCTTAATAGCGGTCTCAGAAGGACGATTATGTTGTCCGAAAATATCACGAATTTGACGAAATGTCACTTTAGCAGAACCACCATTTTCATAATGGATTTTAATTATTTTAATGCGATTTTCAAGCGAAATTGAATTCATTGCAACAATTGCCAATGCATCCACTACGAATACGTCAAAAAATTAAATGTCAAAACTATCATGTTGCTGGTGTTGCCACAATTAAAAAACAAAGTTCTTGTTGAACAACCCTGTACAATACAAAAACCATCAATACAATTATATAATCATATATTAAATTCAATATACAATTTTTTACCTGTGGTGGTAGTGATAGACTCCAACATAGAGAGGTGCAGCCCTGTGTTGTGGAGGAGGTGGGGGATACACTGGGGACACTCCTCCTCCACCAGGGCTACCCACCCCCACCACCCCGCCACCACTGCCCCGGTATGTGGGGGGACCATGACTCCAGCCGCTCTTAAGGTGTGCCGCAGGTGGCTGATAATCCCTCATACTGCTCATCTGCACAGCACAATATAATACTCAAATTATTAAATTTATTACAGTAAGTTTAATTATTGATATAATTTTCTATTAATGACCCGTACATGAAATGTTAAAAATGTTTGGTTGACTTACACTATCCCGCTTGTTGTGGTGAATGGGAGTATAATGACCACACTGATAATCTTGAGCTGAAGATCTCACTGTGTGATTTGACTAGATATAAAAACAAACATATAATGTGAAACTAAATCACACCTTATTTAAGTAGCCATCTAGTACTTCCCAACACAAATACATACATCAGTTAACCCTTTGCACTCCTTTTTTTTTTTTTTGACTTACTACCAACTCCTTAAATAAATATTAAAAAAGACCATAAAATGTGGTGTCAATAAAAAGATATTTTGAAATATGTAAAATATGTAGTTTTTATTGTTATTTACTTAAAATTAATACAAAATATAACTAATTAAAACAAATCAAAAATTAAAACTTCACGAAATCGCGAAATATTTTCCAAACAATACACGTGTTTTCAAGACCACGCAATATTTGATACTAAAATAATATAATGACATCCCTCCGTGTGGTCAACTACCTGAACACAGAGAACACAAACAAACTAGAGATATAAATTCTGGGAATTTCCCCGCCCTTTGTTATGTTATGTAGGTACCTACTTCACCGCTCAAACAACTACGCAGCGCTCGTGTAATACATTTATACGGTAAAAACAATTAAATTTTTAAAATTCCCAGAAATACTGAATTTGACAAAATCTGTTTATTTTGTGAATATAAGTGTTAGTAATTCAACATATTTAGTATTTATAAGAAAAATGAACATTTAATAATTTTTTCCATTTTTTTTAAATTACGTCATACAATGTCGAGTGTGGCTCGACATAGGAGTGGTAAGGGTTAAGAGTGCTTGCAAACTATACAATTGCATTTATTAGACAAAGTAATATTAAATTCTACATTTTGTATTTAAAGAGATATTTTATAATTGATATTGACAGTAAAATAAGTAACACAATTATTTTTCAATATCCACATATAATTTATTCACTGACCTGTGGTGTCAACAAATAGTCTGTAGTGGGTGGCTCTTGTTTGGCTTGACACTCTGACTGTGCTAAAGCCAGCAGTCTCTTCTTCTGATGCTGTTGCGGAGCAGCTGTGGATTGGTTGGAGGATGTACTGCCTGTTGCATGCACAGTGGTCACCACCTCAGGTATGACAGCACCATGACTTGTGGTAGCGTTAGTGTTGCTATTATTATTGTTGTTATTACCACTGTTGGTAGACGTACTCATATTGTTAGCTGCACTCTGATTATTATTGGACGAATGGTTACTGGATGATGAAGGACCTGCATTGTTGCTCCAACTACTCGAGTGACCACAGGACACTTGACCACAAGGTTCGTTTTTAATATTTTGCTGAAACAAATGCATACAAAATAAATTAGAATCAACTATGTCATCTTTGTGCCAATTAAAATATGAATTAGTGCTTTTGATTTACCGTAATAATGCCTAAAAACTTTAACACACTGCCTCTCAGAATATTAGATTAATATTATACTAATTAAGATTAACATAGATAAGATATTAAAAAATCACAGGGATGAGCCGTGAGAGTTAGATGTTATGTAAAATTTTGTTTTTATTATATCTATTGGTCGGAACATGTCGAATACGAAGAGGTGTTAATCAGGGAAGGTGAAAAAAGGCAAGACCGAAGGGAGCAATGATAGAGGCCGACCAAGAGACACTTTATAGACCAACTGAAGGACATGAACTGTGGCACATACAAAGAACTGAAGAGACTAGCTGGAAATAGGGACGAACGGAGAAGAAAATCCAAACTTGATAGTTATACCAATGTTAACATTGTACCAGTTATACCAATGTTAAAACATAACATCTTTTCGACAAATCCAAACTGCATATTCCGGTGACGGGACGAGTCTTGTTCCGTATGCAAAGGCATGAGCTAAGTCTCTGCCCGACTGTACGCAGTGAAATGGGAGTAAAACATTCACCTCATATATTTATAAATAAATTTAGAGTTGTTGGTTTAACAAACTGGGTGACTAGTGAATATATGAAACTCTACTAGTTACCACTTAAATTCACAATAAGTCCGTAGTTATTGTTTAAGGGGCCCCTTTAGCAAAAACGATAAAACATTCAATTTTCAACAAGTTTGGTACACAAACTCTCAAAACTTGTTGACCCTACGACAATTTTGATTTGATAAAATATGAAAACAAATATTAATTACCAATATCAAACTTAAACTTAAAAAAAAAAATGATTTTTGCTTCATAGTATTCGTTTATAAAAAAGCATATTTCTAAAAATCGAATTCGGGGGTGTGTTTGGTACATAAATGCACGAGAATTCTACAAATTTTCATATATTTTTTTTAATATTACGAATACTTAAATGGTTATTACAATTATAGAACCAAATAAATTATATATTTTTTTGTTTTTTCATGGATATTGACCGATTTAAAAAATATTTTTTTGATAAAATTTCTCATATTTTGGAACCAAAAATCACCACATGAACTTGATTTTTTGCATACTAAAAAAAGTTTGCTAAATTTATAGAATTTATATGCTTGATAGGAGGAATAAAAAATATATTTATTTTACTAATAAATTGTATTTTGATATAACAAAGAGTACCTAAATATATCTCGTCAGTCTGCGATTTATTTATTTTTTAGTAAATATTGGTAATAAATATTTGTTTTTTTATTTTATCAAATCAATATTATGTTCGCAAGGGTCAACAAGTTCTGCCACTTTTTCTATCAAATTTGTTGAAAATTTAAGATTTTACCATTTTTGCTAAACGGGGCTCTTAAGTTTAATATAGGAATGATAATGACAAGTGAAAAGATAACTAAATAATTAGACTGTTAGTTATGTTATGTATTGTACCTGTGTAGTCTGGTAATGGTTCTGTTGTTGGTGGTGATGAGAATGATGAGTAGAGTGGTGGCTGCCTCCTGCCTGGTGTTGGTTTTGTGAGGATGATTGCTGCTGTTGAGCTTGGTTGTGAAGAATCACAGGTTTATTGCGAGGAGATGACTGCTCAGCACTGTTGCCCATACAATTGAGACCACTGCACTCACCTAAAATAAACATCACTTATTTATAATGCCAATACAGTGTCTCGATGGGCATTTTCAACTAGTGGTTTACGAAGTAGCAATACCTCAGAATTATGCTTATAGCTTTTAAGATTAGAATCCTGCTACCGACTTACTATATCTGATTATGTGTTATGAGATAGCAAGCATGTTTTATTATTTATCTATCCATTCAATTCAGTTAAAATATTGCGTAGAGCAAATGCTCATAGAGAATTGTTAGCAACAATCGAGTTCCATAAAACTTCATATTTTGGTCACATAATGAAAGAAGAAAAATATGCCATCCTACAACTGGTCATAGAAAGGAAAGCTTGAGGGCCGTAGAAAGGTTGGAAGAAAGTGGCTTTCCTGGATTCAGAACATTCGAGAGAGGACCGGGACGAGAGGAGTGGAGAAGCTGTTTTGTGCTGTCCAGAACAGAAAAGATAAGTAAAGAAAAAGAAGAAGACTATTAACATTATAAAACCAGATTATTGATATTGTTTAGAAAAATATACACAAATTAAACAACATTGCAACTAACATTGAAACTAAATCTCAATGAAATCAAAATTGATTATTCAAACAAAAAAGTACACAGTATATTAGGGTGTTTCATTTTATAAGGCAAAAAATAAAATGCAATTTTTTTGCAATATTCGCTTACGCCCCGAGTCTCAGTGATGTAAAAGATATGTATATATGCCAAATTTCAAGAAAATTGGATAATATTTAGAGGTGGCACACTTTGACCACTTTTATGAACGTAAGCAAAAAAATCGATTTTTCAATGTTAATTACATTTATTGGGAAAACTATAAATCATAAACTTAAAATGATATCAATCAACAATAAATTATGCAATCCTTTGTTTTTTTTGCTTGGCGACAGCCTTTCTGTGATGCTCGTCCGCCCTTGAGATGGATTCTCCATTAAACGGCGCCGAATAAATCATCCAACATACATACATAATACTAATAAAAATCTTTATTGTACAAAAATAGTATACAAGGAGAAAATAAACAATTTCAACTTGAGAAATAAATTTTGTGCAATGGGCGAGTTTATCGCAGAAGCGCGATATCTTCCAACTAACCCATACATACACTCAGCAAGAATTGTTTTTGTTGTTCGTCCCTGACTGATTCGTTCAACTTTTTTATTAGAGCAATTCCCTTTTCTGCGCTATCATTGACCACCTTCAGAGCATTCACGTGGCTTTTTAGAGAATGGCTGCAGTATTCTGTCACGCCGTGGATCCCAAACAATTAAAGAACACCTTCGTTTTATTTCTAACGAAATGGCTTAGGTCTTTTCGTTAAAACAATTTTTTTACTTTCTAATCTTTTTAGTGACTTTTTATTTGCATATTTGGTTTCTAAATTTTAAATAATATTTTCCTTTCTGACAGATACCAAAGGTGTCTCTTAGCAACTGCGAGAGCACTTCTTTTGATATCTGCTCAGAAGCTGAAGTACCTATATCCAAATCATTTTTTGAAGCCCATCGAATCACAATGCCTCGTCCCAAAAGCGAATGTATATGAGGCTGACAAAATTTGCAACCCGTTTTATTCCTTTCAATTCTTTTTGAGAAGTATTCAATTGTTTAGACAATAGTCAGTCACTAGAACTGCAACCCTATCTTCCAGAGTTTCGACACACCCTCGGCCAACTGACGGCAACAGTTTACTGTCCCAGCGTAAGACCAAATGTGGGGGATTTTCAAAAAGCGATTTTTCGATTTTCTTCACCGTATTACTTATATTGATCGCCCGAGCTCGGTAAACTGTAGTTGGAGATATGTAAATTTTCGAGACATTGTTGCCAAGGCTCTTTGCAGTTGCTGTAAATGATGTACTTGCTTGTCAAACAGCTGCTGAAGGCGAAAACTCTGCCTCTTCGTCACTAGGTGCTAATGACGATGGAGATAAGTCATCCAGTATAACTGTTTTATTGTTTTCAGCCATAGATTCTTGTTTTCGAGGCAAAAATCTTGTTTACTGTACTCATTGATGAACTCATACGATCTTCTCTTTGTGACCTTAGAAATTCTTTATCTTCTTGTGGTACGCTAGTCATGTCCATCACATTTTGCCGCTAAATATCAAATAACTCGACGAGATCACCCTTCCAAATCTGCCGGTTGATATTAACTTTATCCGTCTTCCTCAATTTCTCTTCAATCCGATTTTCGTATTCTTTGTTTACTTTATACCGTGTATGGCCAACTAAAATGACACTAATACCATCATCAGAATAATTAAATTCAAGAGCAAAACAGTTTTCTCAATACCTGCGGTGTATCAATGCTCCGCTCCCGTTGTATGTTTTGCGCCGCCCGCCTACAAAGAACTTCAGTAATAGAAATTTCACTAGTTCGAGATAAAAGTGGTCAAAGTGTGCCACCCCTAAATATTATCCAATCTTCTTGAAATTTAGCATATATATCTTTTACATCACTGAGACTCGGGGCGTAAGCGAATACATATGAAAATCACATCTTTGGAAAAATTGAACACCCTACAATATATGAAAGAAAACACAATTGGTTTTTGTTTAACTTAATATTTAATTGATAAAAGTATATTAGTGTAACAAATCAAGACGTTTCAATGAAAACTTATTAAAGTAAAGTCATTTCTGTATTTTCTGGAAAAGAGCCCATGCATGCTTATTCTAGCTGCTGCGTCAATTAAGAACTTAACATAATGCAATGATAAAAATTAGTTTCAATATATAATAATATATACATCAACAAAATCTGCCAAACTTATATTTTATTCTACAAAAAATATTAAAAATTTGAGTATTCACACAATTATTTTTTACCTGCAGGAGGCTGAGGTTCCACCTTTGGTGGTTTTCCGCTGGTAGCTTCATCTTCAGAGTCAGATATGGTAATAACGGAACAAACTGGTGATGGTGTATCATCATGTATGGTGATGGTCTGCTGTGGATGGTGTGGTACTTGCAGAGACATGCCATGTCCAACCATAGAATGAGCTGATTGCCCATTCTGCCCATGAGATTGTTGAGATCGAGAACATCCTGAATCCCAACCATTCACAGAGGGCGGCTTTCTGCTAGACCTAATAACAAAGTGAAATTATTGTTATATAATTAATGAATCAAAAACGGGAGTAATATACATTTCGCTCACTTCCGAGAACCGTAAAAAAATCTAAAAAGCAATTTTGTGATAAATATGCAAAACATAAGCTTGTTAACAAAATAAAGACATGTATGTAATATAAAAAATTTAAAGAGAGTAGGTATATTATAAATTGAATTTAACAGTAGGGTGTCTTCCACACAAGCTGAAATATTGAGCTAAACCTGATGATTCCAAGCTTAAAATAATAAAATTACATGCCTTGGTGTGAATTCAATATGCCGTCCAAAACGTCAAAACAAATCTGGCATCATTTTAAGTAATTTGTTTCACTTCACATTTTGGGCTTGTGAGCTTAGTGTAATATAACAAATTGTGAAATTATGGATACAAGTTGAGTAGAATAATGCATTTTTTATATGTTGTGATTGTATATGTTTATTTTTTGAGTGTAAAAGGCTCAAAATAACTTCTCGTCAGCTAGTGTAAAAAATAAATAAATAAATTGATCAATGCCAAACGGGCTGAACAGTCCCATTTATCATTTCGTCAATATTGTAAAAGGCTTTCCCAACAACATACTTTTCACTGATATTCTACATAACCAAGTGCCTTAATATTACTGGGCAATTTATTATTTAAACATATGCTAAGACAAATAAAACTTTATACGTACATTGATTGCAACAATACACAAACAACATAGACATAATGCTACCTTAATGCAGAACTAGCCTAAGTGTTTTAGGATGATTTTTCAAAGGAGCAGTTTAAAGCTTTGTTTTTGACAAGCATTATTATTCAGGAATCTAATTACTCTCATTTATTAAATTATCTCGTATCTATTATCATTTCATGTTTCTTAGTGAGCGATTGATAAATAGTTTTTTTCATTCTTCAGTACAGAAATATAATAGGATTTTCATATGGAGTACTTGGCGAAGAATTGGTCACCCATTCTTTTCTGTAGGTCTCCAGTGTCATGTAAAAGACAGGTGTTTGAAAACAATAAAGATATTTTACATCTTAAATTCAGCAATCATGAGTAACTCATTACATGCAACTGATATGCTGGCTACCCGCGATATGCCACGATGGTATGGTAGTAGTAGCAGTTCTATAATGTTAATAACTCAGTTTTCGTTTTATGACATTGTTCTTACAAGCAAGTGATACTTACTGTTCCTGCCAATGGTTGTGACTGTTGTTCCTTCTGTGTGGTGGAGTTCCTTCCTTGACTCTCTTTTTCACTGGACTCAGCTGTGTGGCCTCTTTCTTCTCTGCACCAACTCTGTATTTACAAATTGATGCAAATATGTATTAATGTTTTTACTTTTTTTTGCAATAATTATATTTACTGTGTGTATGTTACCCTTGAAGCCCTTTCAGTGGCAAATGATCTCACTTGAAATCATAATCACTTCTTCACTACACATTTAGAGTTAAGAGTTCACAAAACTCTTGTGGTTCTCATTGTAGTTGTGTTTAGTAAGGTAAGAAAACAAACCTGTAATGGTGATGGTGCTGAGAATGATGCTGATTGGGTTGATGATGTTGGCTCTGTTGCTGATGCTGTGATTGATGATGGTGTGGGTGATGCGCCTGTGACTGTGCTTGGGATTGGTGCAACTGAGAATGGTGTTGAGAGTGGTGTCCTTTGGAAGAGGTTGTTGACCTCTTGGCCTGTCCTCCATTACTGCTGCTGCTTGTGGTGGAGGGATGCGCATGATGAGAGCTACTGTGCTGTACCCACGCTCCATGATCCAGCCCTCCGTACACTTCGCTCACAAGCACTGGACGACCCTCCTGTACAATATACAAATATACGTGTTATAAAAATCTTACATATATTGGCACACAAAATGTCACAAACAATATGATACATAAAAAATAAATTTATTATGCCAAAGTATTACAGTTTTCAAGACCCTTAGGAAAATATACTTTGTTTTACACATATAATTACTTCAAAAATGTATTCTTGACTATTATGTCTGTTTGTTGTTTGTTATACTGCTAGATTAACATGTAAAAGGCTCACACTGTGTGTTGATGTAAATAAAATAAAAATAAAATATATATATATGTATATATATATATATATATACATATTTGTTGCATAATTAAAATACACATGTGCAAGTATTTTTATTTAGGCACACATTTAAAAAACTGTTCATTAGGGAATTAAAATTGTTTGAATTTTAATTGTCCTGTGACATTATATTCAAAATATAAAATTTTAATGTTTGACAATAAAAATCACTGTGAAGAGCAAACACTGTGAAGGTTCATCATAATTAAATATTTAATGTGATTAAAATAAAACACTGTGTCTTTCACTTAAAGTAGGTATAATATTTTTTGAATACTTAATAATAATAATAAAGACTGTGTACTACTTGATGTCCCATTTATTTTTATATGAAATGCTCCTCGTTGTTTATTGAAAATTTGACAAGATTACCTACTATTGAATTGATCTGTGATCCATTGACTTTTTTTCTATATTCGTAACTTGTGCTGTGATATTGATAATTCTATTGTTCTACTTTTTTGTGTTTTGTTGACTTTTTATCATAATTATTGTGTCTTAATTTTCTGCACGTGTGTGTACATCATATGAATTATGTATGTAAATATTTAACACTACAGTGCTCGCGTGGGTGTCACCCACTATGTAAAATTGATAAATAATTTCTGAATGCACTGCGATACAGTGCTGTTCTTTTAGATATTCCTCAAATATGAGACATACTTCCCATCAGCAGCACAACAGTCGTCACAGCGCATTTACAGCTGCGCAATATAGCAACAAAGTTCCTGGGTGACGCATGTGCCCCGCGCGAGCTCTCGAGAAACGAAATATCACGAGTGAAATACATACTTATTTTGTACGAAAGTTGTTATTTTCCCGATAGCGATGATATTATGATTGAATAGTAAGGATATAATATAAAACATTATAATGAGACAAGTTTTTTGATTATTTAGAATGTTCCTATAGTTCAAAACGGTGCTGATCTCAACAAGTCCAAAATATGTTATTGTTAAGTTTATTGTTTTGTTCATAATTATAAAATCTAAGACAATTTATGTTGACCTTTAACTGTATATGGTAAAGATAAAGCTGATGTATAATATAATAACTTGTTTTTCTGAATACCTTTAAATTTAATACTCTAAATTTCTTATGGTAATGGGTGACACGAAGGCGCAAGTACTGTAGTGTTAACATGTAAAAAGCTAGAGCCATGAATTGTTAATAAATAAATAATAATATGACTATTTATATAGCGCCGTACTGTGATAATATCACTTCAAGGGCACTTTACATTACTTAGGATCAACATCAACGTCCATTTTAAAAAGTGAAACGTTTACTTGTGAAAGTGAAAGACAGTGTTTTAATTCAATCAAATCAAAAGTTTAATTAAAAATTGGTTTTAATGTCATAATAAGCAGTTTAAAATTAGCACAAATAAAATTGTGTGATGTGATAAAAATAATGAACTTTTCAATTGAAAAATGTAGAGTATCAAATGGTAGTATACGACGCAAGTTGTAATTATGTGAAAAAAGCCTTGGTATAATGCATGAAGATGTTGTGTGGCGCATACATGAGTGTGTGAATATACCTGCACAGGTACAATGGTGGCAGAGTCCACGGCAATGAGTGAAGCCCTGGGGGGCCAGGCGTCTGTCTCCAGATGGAGGTGGTGGGAAGGTGGCGGGTTGTGGTGCTGCTGGTGGGCTTGAGGGGCTGGAGGCGGGGGAGCCTGGGGTGGAGGTGGTTGCCTCCATCCCAGTACCACACTCCTAGTCCCAGCTTCCACTACTGACACAGGCACATAGCCCCCACTTCCCGCCAATGCTCCTCCCGGGGATGCTCCCATACTCTGTCCAATAGACAAGTTAGTCAATCATCACAACTACGCCAACTACCATCCTATATACTACAATACTGGATTCTTTACTTTATATTCTTCCCATTGTAAATAAGTTCTTGTCATAATGAAAAATAAGCACAAATAATTACTGAAACCTTTTAACATATATTAAATTCTGTAGCAATATTGTAAAACTAAATTTTGCACAAAAGGTATCACCTCCCATGAAGAAATGTCTTCCGGTAAACCTAATAATGCTATATTTGATGTTTTAAGATAAAGTGAGTTTAAATAGTGTGTAAAACAGAAATTATAAATGAAATAAAAATGGTACATAATAATAAAAATAATATATGGTAAATAAAAATTATTTCCATTTATCTTCCTTGTGAAATATATTCTTTATACTAACAAAAGTAAACAACAATAAAAAGCAATTCAAAACAAGAAGTTCTTCTTTAAGTGTTTGCAGACAGACGCTCAATACATAAGTAAGATTAATTTCATCACTTTTATTACTACAACTATAAAGTTCTCTTTGAATCTGTACCACATTGTATCTATGTACATTTCATTTAGTTTATCAACACAAGTTGAGTTGGAAGATTTGGTATAAAAGAAGAAAATATTTATTATAAATATTACCTGATATGTAGGTTGACACAGTATGGAGGAGACAAGCTGATGCTGGAAGGGATCCGGTCTTGCAGCCGCAGGATACGGTCTGCCCACTGCTCCAGCCACAGCACGCCCACTTCCGTACAATGGATACTGAAATAAATAACATTATTAAGTAGATATAAATTGTAATTTTAAACATGGCATTTGGAACATGCATTATATTTCAAATGAATCTAGTTTTGATTATATTGTGACAGTAGAATATGTCGTCAGCAAGAGAATTTGAATGACTTGTTATTGGTGCTTACCAAATTTTCATATGGTGCCGTCCGGAGTCTCTGTTGGTTGATGGTGAATGTAAGGTGAGTGTGTGTGCTGGCAGAAGATGCTGGCACAAAGTTACCAATAAGAGCTGTGGCAGATGCTGTGGGACCAACTCCCACTCCCACCCCAACACCAACCCCCACACCCACAGTACTGCCATAATCCACGCCAGACGACCGCCTGCACACCTGGTACACAGTAAACAATGAAATGATCAGTACAGTAGGTACATGTAAATAGAACCATAAAGGATGATTAGCACAGAACATTATTTGGAGGGTATACACCACCAACAATCACAAGTATGTTGGCACTGCCTGTTTTGGGTGATGTTCTCATTCTCTGAAGTACACTATATGCTTTGCTGTAACTACCTATATAATGGATTTACTTCTTGCATAGCCAATATTATTTAACTACTAATTTGACCATAATTCAAACCTAGTTATTTATAATGCTTTTGTTACTGTCAGTCATCTGTCACTTTTGGGGTGTTTAAAGCCATTTAATGTTGTTGTTAGCAATAGAGAATGACAGATCATAATCTATTGCTAACAACAACATAAACTACTACCAAACCAAGGAGCACACGTATAGTTGTATGCCCCTCAAATATTTGACAGTTCTATAGAAAATATTAAATGACTATTGTTGGTCTATGGTATGACTTATTATCAATTATCAGCAAAACTAAAATTGAAAGTTTGTTACTTACTTCCATCATTTGCACGCTGGCCTTTACATTGTTGCAGTAGGCGTAGTCCACCAGATGTGCGAGAGTTACAAACATATGATTCAAAGCTTCACCTGGTGTAATTCGACGCTCCTGAAAACCAGATAAAAAAAATTAAACTAACAGATCATAAGTCAATTTTGTCCAAAATCAATGATTCGACAATGAATGTAAATCCACAAAAAAAAACTTGTACATTAATCATCAATTTCTCATGTTCTATACTTTAGAGGCTCCTCACCTACTTCAGATTACGATGACACACTAATGAGAAATATATTGTAAAATTTTCACTTGAAATAGATAGTAGTTACCTGATCCATTGTGAGCATTCTCTTCAATAAATCAATAAATTCTCGTCTATCAGCTTTCTCTGCATGAAGTTGTCCTCCGTCTAAGTCTGTAGGTACATTCACCTAAAATCAATAACAAAAAATTACAATCTAATTCAAATAAAATGATCTGTGAAGTTTCAAAAATTGTAAATTTTAAGAATATTAACCAAAATTATGTAATTCATTTTTAGTACCAGTAAATGAGATGCTTTAGATTAGATATACATTACTAACATTTGCTCTAACTCCTTAAGAGTAATTGTTGTCAATTGACAATATCTTCGGATAAGTTGAACTGTGTGTACGCATCACGAGAATATTCATTTTAGTAAGGGATATAATTATTTAGGTTTATTATAATGCTGGAATACTATAAAATGTTTTACCTGTCCAATATCGTCTAAGCAATTGAAAATATATTTCCTAGCTTCTTTCGATTTGATTCCAGTTTCCAATTCATGTTCTTCGGGTGTTTTAAGTCTCCAGAAAGGATATGTACTTTCCATGTCACGATAGAAAAATTTTGTCGTCTTTGATGCATTGTTAAGCATACTTTCAGTGGGTAGACCCTGAGTTTGACTGATGTAGCGAATTTGGTCATATTCAGAACTGCCTGGGTATAGAGGCCAACCCAGGAAGAGTTCAGCCACTACACAACCCAAGGACCACATGTCAATGGCCTCACAGAATGCCAGTCCTAAAATTATTTCCGGTGCTCTGTAACAGACAAGTTGTCAATTAATATTTTTCAGTAAAACAACCAGTCTTAATAGTATATCGTTGGTGGATCCATGAAACCTCACATGTGTCAATTTAAAACCTATAACATATTATTATTATTATTATAAATAGCATTTTACTGGGAGTTTCGGGTGATAGATGTGATATACGGCGCCCTTGAGGTCTTGTTATGCGTTAACGGCGCTTTACAAATATATACTTATATATATATTTATATATACGTGTTGAGATATCAATGTAAAAAGTTATTGAAAAAAATCAAAACTTTACTTGCTTTTTTACCTTAGATAATTGTTAAAGCTCACATGTGTGTACATGTACTCAAATAAATTTTAAAAATTAATAATGTATAATTAAACAAATATAGGTATATATTATGTACTGCACATTCTTAGTTTTATTTTTTAAATATTATGCACCTAAAGATTCTAAAACCTAACACTCACTTACTTAAGATGATGGAGAATATTTTGAATGAAAAAAATGTAGGAGATTTTACATTATGTTAATTTCTAAAACCATTTATTAGCTTTATAAGGTAAAAGTCATTTTTAAAAATTATCAATAAATATCTATCGACAAACATTATCAATAAATACCTCTTTATAAAAGAATATTTAACAATATGCGGCGAGACGCAGTTCACTGCACCTTGATAATATATGTAAATACTGTTGTTTTCTCTGATTTTTTGTAATACGTTGTAAATGTTGAATTAATACTTTTGAATTTGAAAATAGGCTCACACATATATGTTTGTGGGTATAAGCAACACTAGCCAGCAAACAGATGAGCTTCGCAGGACCTCGGTAAATAAAGATTCTGTAAAAGTTTTTAAATCATGCCTAGAAATTCAATATACTATAGAACTTTAAAGACACCTTTCACGCAATGAACCAGACACATAGAAAACGTCATCCAGCAAACCAGGTTTTTTTGATCTTCTATAAAATCTTGCAAATGGAAGGTTTCACGAATCTACCGACGATATGTACATGTAATATATATGTATGTTGAGTGGCCATACCTGTAGTATCTACTTTGCAGATATGTATTGCATACAGCCTTGCTGACATGTGACGCGCTGCCAAAATCTATCACCTTCACTCTGTAAGGCTGTCTGGCAGGCTCTACTAACATGATGTTTTCTGGTTTAAGGTCTGCATGGATTAGCCCAAGTTGCTGCAACAACAATATCAAAGTTAAACATATTTCACTCATTACATAAACAAAAGGAGACATTCACATTACAGAGGCAAATATAAATACAAGAAATACATACCTTCAATTTGAGCAGTGCTGTGAGCACTTGCTGTAAAATGGGCCTGATATATTTGAGAGGTAAAGGAGAGAACTTATTCTGCTTCAAAAAGTCATACAAGTTCTGCTCCAACATCTCAAACACTAGACACGTATGAGACTTGTGCTGGAAGCATTCGTATGCTCGCACAAAGTTGAACTCATCCGCATTCTCTTGCGAAAGGCGAGACAGAATTGATACCTGAAAACAAAACACACTACATTAATACCGAATGTAAACCAGACACCAAATATGCTACATTATTCTGAGATGTAACTATTACAATCTATATGTTCCTATGCAAATTTTGAAATAAAATATTGAAAATCAAGTTTGATGCATTGTTTCAACTTTCTACAAATTGGGCAAATTATTATTTTTGATATTACTATTGCTTTTAGTACTATTTGTGATTTATTCAAGAAGGATGTGGCTTGTATATTATATAATTAATACCTAGTCATTATTGCATCATGAATTAATTATAAAATCAATTAAAGGAGTAACTAATTGACACATGATTTCGAATAAATGACAAACAATTTGCAATAAGAGAGGTGAGACAAATAGTGCATTGACCTTTACAGCACTATTGTCCACATTATATACTCTCAATATATTTTTGAATTGGAAAAGTTTATAACTGTCATCAGATGTACTTAAAATTGTATTATCATAATGGAAAAGGATTTGTTAACACCATTACACAATGAAATACATCTAACCTCAATTTGTCCCTGCCTAGCATAAGAGGGATGATTCTTGAGGATCTTGATAGCGACAATTTCCTTGGTGCCCTTCTTCCAACACTTGACCACCTGGCCAAAGGTGCCCCTTCCCAGGAATTCCAGCACCTCATATTGGTTGGCTGATGAATACAGGACTTCATGTTGCACCAGCTGGTAGTCGCCATCTCCACCTCCCGATCCTACATCATCATCCATTACCAATCAAACCACCATTGTGTAAGAAGGGATGGAATGGGAACACAGGAGTTCAAGTTATAGAAGGGAAAATACAAGGTAATGGAAGATGACGCATTCAATGAAACATGGTGAGCAGTAGAGAAGTGAGCGGATTATTGATGAGATGAATAAGGATCACGATGGTATGGTATGCGAGGGTCAGAAATGGTAGATGGTCGACGGTGTATGTGTATATGAAGGAGAAGAGAAAATGTAGTGTTAGCGTATCATGTTACTAATAAGCTCATCATACATTACATGTCAAACATATATGTGAATAGTTGTGCAGAACGCAGCCATTCAATAAAAAGACTATGGAGTTTTAAGTTCAAGTGTTCTACAATTTTATAGGGACCATTTTTCTAAATTATGGCTACTTTCTACAATTTATATGTAAGTAGAATTCCATAGCGAAATAAATTAAACAATTTGTTTTATTTATTTCGTTACTTTCTTCAAAACTATGTTCGAATGTGATTTTTGAAAACATATATGTGGAACCTTTAGTTGATGTTGCGGGTGGAGAACTGAAAACGTCTTCAGGAAAATATTTGGTGTTTTTTACGCCAGATGACAATATGTTTGAGTGTAATAGTATCATTATCATAACTTGAAAAACTTGTTTACGAATGGAAAATTATAACATAATGAATATAAGAATATTGTTTACCCAGCAAAACTAAGAGATAATACAATGTTAATACCTCAACACAATATCAAGGTGACAATCATATAAAATTGTGACTATTGCAATATATATAATCAGAAATATCAAAAAGTGTCAATGTAGGGTTTATTAGCATTGTACTAATACAAGGCAGCAAAAGGCAAGATAAGAAATAAATTACAACAGAAGAGGTACCTAGGCAAATTGTTAAAAAAACAAGACAAATAATTTGTCTACAAGAATTATTATATGGAGACAAGACAAGTGACAGAAATAATTATGGTCACATTGTGACATGTAAATAATATGCATGAAATGTGCTAGTAGTAGTACCGAGTACTTCTGATCAATGTAGGGTTTATTAGCATTGTACTAATACAAGGCAGCAAAAGGCAAGATAAGAAATAAATTACAACAGAAGAGGTACCTAGGCAAATTGTTAAAAAAACAAGACAAATAATTTGTCTACAAGAATTATTATATGGAGACAAGACAAGTGACAGAAATAATTATGGTCACATTGTGACATGTAAATAATATGCATGAAATGTGCTAGTAGTAGTACCGAGTACTTCTGATCAAAATATTTAGACCACTCTGTGAAGGTCAATGTAGGGTTTATTAGCATTGTACTAATACAAGGCAGCAAAAGGCAAGATAAGAAATAAATTACAACAGAAGAGGTACCTAGGCAAATTGTTAAAAAAACAAGACAAATAATTTGTCTACAAGAATTATTATATGGAGACAAGACAAGTGACAGAAATAATTATGGTCACATTGTGACATGTAAATAATATGCATGAAATGTGCTAGTAGTAGTACCGAGTACTTCTGATCAATGTAGGGTTTATTAGCATTGTACTAATACAAGGCAGCAAAAGGCAAGATAAGAAATAAATTACAACAGAAGAGGTACCTAGGCAAATTGTTAAAAAAACAAGACAAATAATTTGTCTACAAGAATTATTATATGGAGACAAGACAAGTGACAGAAATAATTATGGTCACATTGTGACATGTAAATAATATGCATGAAATGTGCTAGTAGTAGTACCGAGTACTTCTGATCAAAATATTTAGACCACTCTGTGAAGGTCAATGTAGGGTTTATTAGCATTGTACTAATACAAGGCAGCAAAAGGCAAGATAAGAAATAAATTACAACAGAAGAGGTACCTATCCCGTGGAGCACCCGGTAAAGAATTGGTCTCCCACTCTTCTGCGTAAGTTTTCGAGTGTCCTGTAAAAGGCAGGTGTTTGAAAAAAAATAAGACATTTTACATCTTAAATTCAGCGATGAGGCTTGCCACCCATCCTGAATGTCTTGATTTTATATTGGCACGAAGAGGACAGTTTGCATGAATCTTACGTGCAGCTGATCTGCTGGCTACCCCACTTGTGGGATATGCCGTGATGGTATAGTATAGTATAAGAGGTACCTAGGCAAATTGTTAAAAAAACAAGACAAATAATTTGTCTACAAGAATTATTATATGGAGACAAGACAAGTGACAGAAATAATTATGGTCACATTGTGACATGTAAATAATATGCATGAAATGTGCTAGTAGTAGTACCGAGTTCTTCTGATCAAAATATTTAGACCACTCTGTGAAGGTCAATGTAGGGTTTATTAGCATTGTACTAATACAAGGCAGCAAAAGGCAAGATAAGAAATAAATTACAACAGAAGAGGTACCTAGGCAAATTGTTAAAAAAACAAGACAAATAATTTGTCTACAAGAATTATTATATGGAGACAAGACAAGTGACAGAAATAATTATGGTCACATTGTGACATGTAAATAATATGCATGAAATGTGCTAGTAGTAGTACCGAGTACTTCTGATCAATGTAGGGTTTATTAGCATTGTACTAATACAAGGCAGCAAAAGGCAAGATAAGAAATAAATTACAACAGAAGAGGTACCTAGGCAAATTGTTAAAAAAACAAGACAAATAATTTGTCTACAAGAATTATTATATGGAGACAAGACAAGTGACAGAAATAATTATGGTCACATTGTGACATGTAAATAATATGCATGAAATGTGCTAGTAGTAGTACCGAGTACTTCTGATCAAAATATTTAGACCACTCTGTGAAGGTCAATGTAGGGTTTATTAGCATTGTACTAATACAAGGCAGCAAAAGGCAAGATAAGAAATAAATTACAACAGAAGAGGTACCTAGGCAAATTGTTAAAAAAACAAGACAAATAATTTGTCTACAAGAATTATTATATGGAGACAAGACAAGTGACAGAAATAATTATGGTCACATTGTGACATGTAAATAATATGCATGAAATGTGCTAGTAGTAGTACCGAGTACTTCTGATCAATGTAGGGTTTATTAGCATTGTACTAATACAAGGCAGCAAAAGGCAAGATAAGAAATAAATTACAACAGAAGAGGTACCTAGGCAAATTGTTAAAAAAACAAGACAAATAATTTGTCTACAAGAATTATTATATGGAGACAAGACAAGTGACAGAAATAATTATGGTCACATTGTGACATGTAAATAATATGCATGAAATGTGCTAGTAGTAGTACCGAGTACTTCTGATCAATGTAGGGTTTATTAGCATTGTACTAATACAAGGCAGCAAAAGGCAAGATAAGAAATAAATTACAACAGAAGAGGTACCTAGGCAAATTGTTAAAAAAACAAGACAAATAATTTGTCTACAAGAATTATTATATGGAGACAAGACAAGTGACAGAAATAATTATGGTCACATTGTGACATGTAAATAATATGCATGAAATGTGCTAGTAGTAGTACCGAGTACTTATGATCAAAATATTTAGACCACTCTGTGAAGGTCAATTTCATTAGTGGAGATATTTTCTAGTAAGTAATGCAAAATTATGTACAGTGTAGCTACATACACATAGGGATGAGACACACACATTACTTAAAATAGACATTTGTCATATTCTTAACATTATATAGATGGAATTAAACATCTACATGATACAAAACCTCATTGAATACAGTAAATAGTGAATGAGTGTGGTAATTTGATAACATCAAACAATATTCATCGGCCTAAACAACTTTTATTATGAACAAACTGATAATATGTTGTGGTGAACCCTATCCTGTTAATGTACATACACAACAGTCAGCAATAAAAATATTTGCCACTTGATAAATTAGTTTATCACAATCACAATGATGGTCAC
Source organism: Athripsodes cinereus (assembly GCA_947579605.1). Lineage (NCBI taxonomy): Eukaryota > Metazoa > Arthropoda > Insecta > Trichoptera > Leptoceridae > Athripsodes > Athripsodes cinereus. The sequence continues at coordinate 18,684,521 of OX388309.1, forward strand.
ATGTATATAGCGACACACTACAAATTAGAATCGAGTTGTACATAATGTTTCAGATTATCTTTTAACAGTTTTATAAAGAAATAATATGTCATGCCATGTCTTCATGCACAAAATATTTGTAATAGATTAATTGAGTAGACAGCTTACAAAACCATCAAAATATATGGATATTGAGCAAATTAGCTTTAAGTTACCTGCTTGATAGCAAAGAATAATAATATTTTCCTTATTACATATTCTTGAATTTAGAAAATTTAAATTTATTCTTGAATTAAAAACAACTCAACAGTTTTCTGTTAGAAATACGTTTATATTCACTGTGTCGGTGTTTAAGTAGTAGAATTCCACAATGAAATAAATAAAACAAATGTTTTATCTACCATTCGATTTATTCACGGGAGGAACGTCTTTCGTCTAGTTAGGACATTGTCAATCTAAATCAATTCAGATTGACAATGTCCTAACAAGACGAAATACGTCTCTCTCGTGAATAAATCGAATAGTAGAATAAAACATGGGTTCAGTAAACTTAGTACAAATATTTTAGATAATAAATATTTAAATAAAAAACACTGTTTACTTTCATTTAAAATTGTTATAATATTAAAAGCTTTTCGGACATACGTCCATCTTCAGTAATAATTACTTATAACTAATGACAAATTGATGGTACATGATAATACAAAATTAAATGTGGGTAGGGGGATGTTTTAATTTTGTATTATCATGTACCATCAATTTGTCATTTGTCATTAGATAAGTAATTATTACTGAAGATGGACGTATGTCCGAAAAGCTTTTAATATTATAACAATTTTAAATGAAAGTAAACAGTGTTTTTTATTTAAATATTTATTATCTAAATTAAAATGAACTTTCATAGTGTTTCCTCTTCGAAAAGTTATTAGTACAAATACATACAATATACATATACCACACACATATACCCATAACCTTCAGGGAGAAATACAAATAAATTGAATAAAAATATATGTCAAATCGAAAACTGGATGAACATTTATAAATGTAGTTGTTTTGTAAGGTCTATATTTCAACTCAGTGTCAGACATTAACATTATAAATCAAAATAGAAACTTTATAGATCAAAATAGAATGTAAACAATGGTAATAGTATTTAAAGTAGGTATCACCAGTAGTTATTAAGTAGGTATTGAATCCAACTTTAGTATGGGGTAACAATTTTTAATTATTATTTTAGATAAAAAGAATACAGGGCATGAAGTGATACATGATAGGTGCAGGTATCTAGGTATATGTGTAGTGTAAAATGCAGTTGTGTGTGATAGTTTATATGCGGTATGAGTGGTATTGTATGAATGAAGTAAAGGTTTGTTATTACGTTTGGCGTTACCTTGCGGCTGGGGCGGGTGGTTGGCGCCGCCCGCCGCCAGCTGCTTGCTGTGCGAGGCCGTGATTGGTTGCGCGTGCCGCGCGCAGCACTGCTGTTGCTGGTGGTGTGCTGCTTGCTGCTGTTGCTGCTGGTGTGCCGCTGGCTGCTGCTGTGCCACGGCGCTCCGCTCACCATCTCCCGTACCCGCTGCGCCTCCGCCTGCGCCCACGCACCGCCGAGAACCACAACGCTGAGCCTGCTGAACACTTCCACACGAACAGGAACACGAACAGCAAGCTCTCTGTTGAAAATAAACGAATGAATATAGTATAAGTTTGCATTGTTTATTAAAGTGATCTTAGATATTTTAGAGGTATCTGATATCTGTTGTCTGCCGAATCTTGTTATTATATTGAAGTTAGACGTGTACTATACAAATAGGTTTAATGTAAACCTTATTATTAATAAAATAAGCTCAGATCAATATCATCGCAGATTTACTGAAAAACAACTTTAATGGGGTGAGGTTTAATAGATATTCTAACTAAAAATTGATGTGACATTCTAACTAAAAAGTACTTAATGTGATGTGTATATATATTTATTTAAAACACGTGATTATAAAAAATCACAAATTAAAATAATTCTTCTCATAATGTTACCTGTTGCTTTGTTTATTGAACTTTCACCACAAATTTTAACAGTAGGAAAGTAGATGATTCACAAATTATAGTACTTATCCTACCTATCTGTGCTTTCCTCAAAATTAATGATTATTATTCCTACATACCTACATGTATATAAGAATATACACATACATGATGTTAATTTATGTAAATAGTACATTTAAATTTTAAAAAAAGAACAATACACAATACCTACACATGGAAAGTCAAACAATAGGTACAGCATGTGTTAAAGTTAACTATGCTCTGTCCTGATCAGTCAACAAAATATAGAATAATGGGATGTAATTCGTACAGAAATTAACAATCTTAGAGAAAATGTCTGTATCAATCATTTTCAATATTACTGAAAATACATAATTCATTTCAAATTCATCGTTAAGGTATTTAACCACCCACCCTATTTCATCATTTTTTGTTGGCATAGAGAGGGTAGCTTGCATGTTCATTGCTGGCTGATACGCCTATGCGATATGCCGTGATGTGATGGTGTATAAGAACATTATTGAAGGTTAACTTCTATGTACCATAATAATGAATAACCATTATTTGCTTCATAATGGCGTATTACAACTTTATTACCTATTTCTTTCATAATGGCGTATTACAACTTACCATCTGAATACATTAATATTCCGAAATTGTATAATTTCTGTTGCGCTCAAAATTTCTACCCCCCCTCAGGATTATTTCACAAATTTGCTTTTATATTTGTTCTGCGGACCGGGGGCTAGGGAACACTGCATTAGATGATTAATTCTAAATTCCATCTCCTTTACTAATAATACAACAATCACATTTCCAGTAAGCAGTTAAGAAAGCAAGTACTCTGATATACCTTACATTGAATACATAGAAGGACTTATTTGTGTAATGAAAATGTAAAGCAGTCAGGGTGAGTTTATGGCAGTTTTATTGTTAATTACAAGAAAGACAAATGTATTATAGTGAAATTTCATGTGTTTTTATCTCAATGGGACTAAAATACTTGACTTGTGAGATATCCACATTACACACATAAATTTATTTGGAATCAAAATATCAATGAAATATAAAAGGACACATTTAAATTATCCATAAACGGATTTATTAATATAGGATTACTTACTGACGACATAGCACTGCTCGCAGACTCGGAGATGGAGCTGAACGAAGCCTTAGGAAAAATGGAGAGTATACTGTTGTCAAAGTACAACATGAAAATTAATAAAGACAAAACAAAATGTATGGTCGTTGGAAGGGAGGAAGCGACTGCGAACATTGCCATAAATGGAGTGAGCATCAAACAAGAGAATTCGTGTACTAGGGCAGCAGAATAAACCAGGATGGACGCTCCAAATCGGAAATTGTGAGCTGAATAAACCAGGCAAGGATTGCCTTCAACAAAAAATCCAAAATATTGGAATCCCCAAATATTGATTTAAGCGTATGGAAGAACCTAACTAAAGCCCTTGTATGGAGCATTCTGTTTATGGTTGTGAGATATGGACCATCAACAAGAGTGAAAGCGGACGGTTGGCGGCCTTTGAGATGTGGTGCTACAGACGCATGCTGAAAGTCCATTGGTCGGAACACGTCGAAAACGAAGAAGTGTTAACCAGGGTAGGCGAAAAAAGGCAACTTCTTAAGAGAATCAGCCAACAACGAGTTAACTGGATTGGCCACAACATCAGGCACCCAGAACTACTCATCGCCATCGCGAAGGGTAAGACCGAGGGCACAAATGGCAGAGGCCGACCAAGAGATGTGTATATTGACCAACTGAAGAGGGACATGAACTGTGGCTCATACGTAGAGCTAAAAAGACAGGCTGAGAATAGGGAGGAATGGAGAAGAAAATCCAAACTCGTTGCAGACCAATTCAATGGATTGTAACTTATTATGTTATACTAACTAAATTGAAATGTATGCAACACCTTATTTCTTCCAGTCTTTTAATTAAAATTTCGCTTCCATCATTTTCCAGTTATACTACTACTACTATACCATCATGACATATCCCACAAGTGGGGTAGCCAGCGGATCAGCTGTATGTAAGAACATGTAAGCTGTCCTCTCTGTGCCAATATAAAATCAAGACATTCAGAATGGGTGGCGAACCACATCACTGAATTAAAGATGTAAAATGTCTTAATTTTTTTCAAACACTTGCCTTTTACAGGACACTGGAAAACTTACAGAGAAGATTAGGAGACCAATTCTTTACCGGGTGCTGGGTGCTCCACGGGATTATTTTCCAGTTATGCTGCGCCTAATATATGTATTTATTTATTTATAGCTATAATAAACATGTATCGGCATGACAGCTAGAAGCTTTTTCCTCGAAACAGTACATGTACAAATAGAATGTATGTACCTCCTAAATAATTATTTTAATAATAAAGGCAAATAATTAATGAATCAGTTAGAATCCTCCCCAAAACACCAACTGTGATTAAGTCTATTAACTGTGCTGTGATCTTGCAATTTATTTATAGATGGAGTGGGGGAGTTAGCCAAAGTAAAGAATGTTAAAGTGCTGAGACAAAGTTTGAAACTGATTCAGTCTTCCTTGATAAGGACTCATGTCCAGATAGGTATATTTTTATATGTTATGTTTTTAAAACTGTCTAAATAAATATTGATTATAACAAACAATTGTTTTTTTTTTTTATTTAACAGACAAATAAAGATACTATACTATACCCTCATGCCGTGTCCCAAGTGGGGTAGGCAGAGAGAACGGAACGCCAAACAGATTTATCTTTACACACTTCCTTGGCTTCCTCCACATTCATACAGTTTCTCATACACGCACGTCGGTTCCTCTTACTCAACACGCGGCCGTCCTTGAGAATTTGATCCACGTGATCAAGCCACGTGGTTCTCGGACGCCCGCGTTTCCTCACACCCTTTCTTTCAGATAAGTGATATATCCTCTTTGTCATTTTTACCTCGTTCATTCGTTCAACATGCCCAAACCACCGTAGTTTATTCATGCGCATTCTGTCCACAACACTCTTCTTGCATCCGCTCATTCTTCAAATAAAGATGCGAACATTAAAATATATCAAATACTCATTGTATGTATGGGTGTGTATGTATGTATGCATGTATGTGGGTGTGGGTGTATGTGGATGAGTGTGTTTGTGTGTGTGGATGTATGTGTGCGTGCGTGAGCGTGTGTTATGTTATGATTAAATAAAGTAGGGAAAATAACCTTAGTAACTGAAGTAAAGAAAATTGAGCGCTGAGACAATGTAAGGTGAAAACTGGCTCAGTCTACCTTGGTACGGGCTCATGCCCAGTTAGGTAGACATTAGTGACTTATCTTTTAAAAACTGTTTTTGTAAATAAAAATAAATAAATAAATTGTATGTAAAAAAATCTAAACATTATATAGGTAGGTACTATGTTTGTGCAATAAAGATTATTATTATTATCATTTAAACGTTGTTTTCAAGGAGTGAATATCATCAGGAAACCAAAATATCGTCAGCCATTTGAACCGTGTGAACAAATTGACAACTAGTCTGAAACGATAAAAACCAGTAAAAACAATATCGTCTCAAATTGACCACTTTTCTACTTTTTTCGTTGGTGGAACGATGCGCGCATGCGTAGATGTGCGCGGCATCCGTATCTATGGTAAAAACTTTCTAACCTATAAACTATGTTTCCCGTTTCGACAGTAGTTATGGGGTGTTCACATTTGGCGAATATCGCCAGGCGAAAAAACAAAATTCGCCGTGCGCCCATTGATCGTCACACCTGTTCACGCAGTCCACCGATATAGAAACGATCTGTCAGATGCGCTTTGATTTTGACATTGTTTTCAAAATGGCGGACGTCGAGATGTAGATCGTGAAGTGTTTATTTTTAGTCGAAAATGTTATAGAGGAGGTTAAAGGTGCCTTTTAATTAAGGTAACAAACGCCACAAACCAACAACAAAGATAATAGCTGTCACGAAGCGGGAAACATAAAATTTATAGGTTAGATAGTTTTTACGGACGCTGCGCACATCTACGCATGCGCAAATCGTTCAACCAGAGAAAAAGTTGGAAGGTGGTCAACTCGAGACGATATCGTTTCTACTGGTTTTTATCGTTTCAGACTAGCTGTCATTTTGTTCACACGGTTCAAATGGCTGGCGATATTTAGGTGCCCTGGCGATATTCGCCAAAGTGAGAACACCACATTATCTATCTTTGTTGATGGTTTGTGGCGTTTGTTTCTTTAATTAAAAGGCGCCTTATAACCTCTACTATAACATTTGCAACTAATAATAAACACTCTGCGATCTCCATCTCGACGTTCGCCATTTTGAAAACAACGTCAAACACAAAGCGCATCTGACAGATTGAATCTATGCCGGTGGACTGTGTGAACACGTTTGACGATCAATGGACGACCGACGGATTTTGTTTTTATGCAAGCGAAATCGTCAGGCCTTTATGTCGCCTCGTATGAACATATGAACACCGCATTAGGGAGCCGCGAACCGAAAACGATTAAGAATCTCTGGTATAAGCCTTTTACTCACCTAAATGTCATAGCAATAATTACCTCCAGGATACGCAAATTAATATTTCATGAAAACAGATCTCATACATTTAGACATATTTGATCATTTTGTTGTCTGAATACATAAGTAATCAAAGTACTCGAATAAATTATGTTGTTATAGAACTTATTCATAAACTACAGTTCTGCTTTTCTTTGGATTTTGTAATTTATTAATTGTGTAGAATTCCATAATTATGTAATTTGAATTAAGTGTTTCTTTCTACTACAGATTATTGATTCCGAGAGAGACGTCTTTCGACTTATCAGGTCATTATCAATCTGATAATGACCTGATAAGTCCTAGTACAAATTACAGGATATTGTAATATTATTGAATGTTTTTTTTTATAGATTTATTATTAATTGTATTTGTATTTTTTGCAGCCATGAGACTAGTGTATTTATTATATATACTTGTTATAATAAAAATCTACTCATACTATGTTAAAATAATAAATAAAATAAATAGTGAATGTCACTGGCATATGGACAAACAAAATTACTAAACAAATTATGATAAAGGAAAATAACAACATTACCTATCGGATTATAAATTCAGTTTTATTTAACAAATTTTTACATTGTAATATCCCTAGAGAAACACGTCTTTAATTAGAATAATTATTATAAAAATATTGTGAATATAACCGTGATTGGAATATTCCAGGCAGGCAAACAGGGGAGATGTCGCGGCACAAAAACTGCTACACCCTATACCCGCCCACCCGGCCGGGAAAATGTCAAAGGTTGCCTCTCTGTGTCTATACTTACAGAGTTCCTGGTAGGCCGCGGGTGAAGGTAAAGCGAGGGCGCAGGGGCGGGTTACTGGACTCATTCATATTTTGTGAGTATATAGGTACATATTTACACACATACTAAGATAAATCATAACAAAGGAATTATACTTTAACTTATGATATATAATATAACATGCAACAAAGACGGTTACGTAAATACAATGTAGATTATATAAATTGATGCAAATGTAATTTACAGTATTAATTTGTACATCATAAGTAAGGATAGATAAATATGAGTACGAATATCACTTTTAATTAATAGACCTGGAAAATATTACCTACATATTATTTGTGACATTTTAAAAATAAATGCCATGAAAACACTCAAATATTACAGAAAAATGTGGAAGCTATTAAAATGATATTCCATAATATTATTATTTTCAATTTAAGTACTGTTTATACACATAAATAGACGACCACTTTACCTATCAAATAAATTTATGCGAACAGATCCCAATATAATATATATATATATACAAATCTAGTATCGAGAAAAATTAATTGATAAAACTAGTAAGTATTTTACCTCGATCGCGTTGAAATAACCTCATACAGAGATAATTGTTTTTATCACAAGGTATGTAGGTATCTAGGTACATAGTACATACAACACACGCACATAATTATAACATAGCGTACCTAAATATTATAATGGAGCGAGTTGCTTTCAATAAAAACATTTTATTTTGAACTACGTCCACATTATATTTTATTTTACCTTACAAATTTATTTTCCAACTTACCTTTGTTAGTTTATGTATTTCTGTAAAACTTTATAACATTACAGAAAACTAATGCATAGCAAGATGCACTTAGACGGGGGAGGAAATATAAACGTTTTAAGAAATGAATATTAGTGATAGGGAACATTAAATTTGATACATTTTAAATAGCTTGATAGATGCTGTAAAATAAACTTGACAATAACAGATAAGGTAATTATTAACAATACGGTATAATTACCTCGATGGATGTTGTTAGTTGATATGTATTGTATTATGTGATACGTGGAGGAAAACATACGATATCGTACAATCACTAATAAATAATACACAGATAGTGTTATGCTTTACCATACCATACAAGCAGGCAGTGTGAGTTTAAATAAATAACATTAATTGCTTATTGTTTCACGACTTATAGAATGATAAAAAAGATCTTGTATAGATGCCAACAATTCAATAGTATAGTATAGTACCTATAGTATGGTGTAGCGGTACCTAACCTTTCTCTCAGATATTGTAATGATCGATGATGTATAACTGCATCACAATTTAGATACACTGCCGTCTCACCTACTAATTTTAATTAGAATGTAATAGGCAAGCATCTACAATGTAAATAATTAAAAAAGATATATTCGTAAAGATAAATATATATTCGTATGTCTATGATATTCGTTAATATTTCTGCATTAAGATTCGAAACATCATTCGCTGTCGACCTACTCAACCTTCGCAACACGAGCGTGTTGAATAATAATAATAATAAACTTTATTACACAAAATATTTAGACAAAAATAATAAGATTGCAGCATGGTATATACAAATAATTTTGCACAATGGGCGAGCTTATCGCAGAGACGCGATATCTTCCAACTAACCCAAGATTCTTTTTATTCTTTATTCTTTCTTATCATCCGTAGGCAATTGATTTGGCACTTGGAATCGTCAGACAATTATATAGTTTTTTTTTTTTACAAATGACAAAATAATCAAATCACAACAATACAATGAATAAATAAATAAAGAAATTCCATTGAATCAAAGTTTTTCGAGTGTAAAAGGCCCAAAATAACTTCTCGTCAGTGTATGTAAAAAATAAATTCTAATAATTATACAGAAAAGACCAGGGTCGTCGATGTCGTTCACAAAGTTTCTAGTCAGAAATGGAGTTGGGCTGGTCATGTGGCCAGAACCACAGACTCTAGGTGGATAAAGAAAGTTCTGGAGTGGAGACCTAGAACAGGCAGAAGAAGTGTTGGTAGGCCTCAAGCACGATGGTCGGACGACATAAGACGGGTTGCAGGGGTCGGCTGGATGCGGTCTGCCCAGGATAGAGAGCTGTGGAGATCAATGGGGGAGGCCTATGTTCAACAATGGACGCAGGGAGGCTGACATGATGATGATGATGATGATACATAAATAAATGAATTGAATCAATGCCAATTAGACTGAACAGTCCCATTTAGCATTTCGTCGATATTGTAAAAAGCTTTTCCAACAAGATACCTTTTCACTTCTCTCTGATATTCTACATAATTGAGTGCCTTAATATTACTGGGTAATTTATTATATAAACTTATGTTAAGACAAATAAAGCTTTTTGAAACTTTAGCCAATCTATGTTCTAGGGGTCTTACATCTCGCTTACAACGAGTATTGTATTTGTGATAGTCTGAGTTCAGGGGCGTATTAGATATGTTCTTATAGGAATAAAGTAGGCACTCATATATGTATAAACTTGGTAATGTAAGTACTCCCAATTCACTGAAGGCAATCTTACATGTATCTCTGGGTTTTATATTCATTAGTTCTCGTACTGCCCTTTTTTGTAATATAAATACTCTATTCCAGTCAGCTCCCCTTCCCCAGAACAATACTCCATAGGACATGATACTATGAAAATATGCAAAGTAAACAAATTTGGCTGCATCAAATCCACAAACTTCTTTAGTTTTTCTAATGGCGTAGATTGCAGAGCACAATTTTTTAGAAATACATTCAATATGTGGTGACCATTGCAATTTTTCATCTATTGTCACACCTAGGAATTTTGTCTCCCTAGTTGTCAGCAACCCTTGCTCACACAGTGACGCTATCACTGGGTCAGCATTTGTATTCTTTCTCAGAGAGAAATGAACGGTATTTGTTTTCGTCACATTAAGCACGAGACCGTTGGCACTGAACCATTCACCCATGCGATCTAACACCATGTGAATATTTTCTACAACTTTTTCTTTAGATTTATCATCCCTAATTAAGAGAGATGTATCGTCAGCGAACATTATTACTGTTTGATCCTTTGGTATAGCTGTTGGTAAATCATTTATATAAATTAAAAACAAAATAGGACCAAGTATAGAACCTTGTGGAACGCCACGTTTTACCACTGATGTTTGCGATCGGACACTACCCATTTCGGTCACCTGTTGACGATTATCTAAGTATGATCGGAAAAAAAACAATTTCTTTGTTAGTAATACCATAGTATTCCAATTTTTGTATAAGAATGTCATAGTCCACACAGTCGAAGGCTTTTGAAAGATCACAAAACACACCATAAGTGTCTCGTTTTTGGTCTATGGCTTCCAAGATAGTTTTGACAAGGGAAGCTATACTGTCAGAGGTATTTTTTCCCTTCTGAAAGCCAAACTGTTGTGGATGTAATATACCGTTCTGGGTTATGTACTGGGTAAGCTGCTCAGCGACCACCGACTCAAATTTTTTGCTTAATACAGGCAGTATCGAAATGGGTCTATAACAGTGATGGAAAAATTAGCATGGACAGTCTATGCTAATCTGCTAAAGGTAAAATAGTCTTAGCAAACGCTATTTGAAAATTGATTAATTTGCTAATGCTAAGCTGCGAAACTTCGCAACCGCAGCATAAACCGACATGCCCTACACGTACGATGAACGATAGCATACTAAACTAATTTAAATTAGCAATCTTATCTTTGAAATGCAAACTACACATATTAGGTTGATACTACTCAGTAAAAAGGGATGAAGCATTCTTCCAAATATTTACCGCAATACAAGTAACAGTAACCCTCTTTTATAAGAAAGTATATTATTAGTTACTAGTGTAGATACTTTTTCCATCCTGATTTAATATTAACATAGCAATAATTGTTAGTCTGCTAACTGACATCTTAGCACCGCTAATTAAAGTTTATGTGAAATAGCATTAATTTCCATCACTGGTCTATAATTCCCAGGATCATCTTTGTCAACTTTTTTAAATATAGGAATGATCCTAGCTATTTTTAGTTTATCTGGGAAAACTCCTTGTTCAAGACAAATGTTGATTATTGTTGCAACAGATTGTGCAATGCCATCAACTATCAGCTTCAAAAGGCACGTTGACATATGCCACAGATCATTTGTTTTCTTATTTTTAAGTTTTTTACATATTCTCAATATATCTGCCTGGGAAACTTTTTTAAATTTAAATACATTCTTTGATTTGCAAGAAGGTGACAAATATTTTATAGCATTTTGAATAGAAAGATTATTGACTAAGGATGACGCTACATTCACAAAATAGTTATTAAAGGAGTTTGCTTTTTCTAAAACTTTTTCATTCATATGATTTGTTGTAGGAGGTTCATTGTCAACATTACGGGTTCTACCAGTCTCATTTTTAATAATATCCCATGTAGTTTTAATAGGATTTTTTGATTTTTTAATTTTATTGGCAAGGAATTTATGTTTTGCTTCATTACAGACCCGCTTAAACACTGCACTGTAAGTCCTAGTGAATTTTTTGATCTCATCAAAGTCGTCATTTTTTTTACTTTCATACAAATCAAATAATGTTTTTCTAGATACCCTTATACCAGGAGTTGCCCAATCTACAAATGACATGCTAGGTTTACAATTTAATGTTTTAATTGGGAAAACGTTATTGATTGTCAACACAACATCATTAAAGAAAATTTCAAATTGTTTATTTATGTCACAGTTTAAGAAATCAGAGTCACTCAATGTAAATGATATCAAATCTTTAAATTCTTCTACTTTATCTTTATGATATACTCTTTTACTAATATATTTATTTTTATTATTGGTGTGCGTTGATACAGATTCTGTTCTAAATTTAATTAACTGCCCATTATGGTCAGATCTAACTAAATCCACAATGTTTGTTTCAATTATATCGGTATTAGTAAAAATATTGTCTATACATACATGATGCTGACTTATTTGTAATTCGTGTAGCATCAAAGATGCTACGTGTCAATAAAAACGAGTTCATAAAATCAATAAAGGAGTCGTTTTCTTTGGAGGGCTTGTATAGATCAATGTTAAAATCTCCACATACAATAATTTGTTTATTATTTTTATGAGTTGCTTGATTGAGGGCATTCTCCATGGTATTTAAAAAGACAGTATGACAACCAGAGGGAGGTCGGTATACGGATAGAATAATTTTGTTATTAATTTCTACACAACTTATTTCGCAATGTTTTTCTATAGATAGTTTTACTATATCAATTCTTTCTTTTGATTTATGTTTTTTATTAATCATTATAAGAGAACCCCCTCTAATTGTTTTATCCCTACAAAATTTACTAATAATATCAAAATGCAAAACACTATATGTAACCGCCTCCATCTCACAAAGCCACGTCTCCGTGAAGCACAGCACATCTGCCTGGCTCAATACTGGGGAAGTAGAGAGTTCATGTAATTTTCCTCGAAGGCCTTGAGCATTCTGATGAGTCACACAGAACACGGTTGCACTATTCTCTGATGAAGATGATGACGTCACCACTTCAGTTTCCTTCATATGTGTTAACGCAGCTAATTTTTTCTTTTTATATCTAGTTTCAAAATTATTACAGTTATTTCTAATGCTGTTTGCATTTGCATACGTCAATGATCCATAAAATTCAATTTCATTTGGTCACTACAATTCTTAAATTGATGTTGACTAGTTGATGGTTTACAAAAACCATTATCTGCATGCAATGTGGAGAAACTGCTTATGGAATTCATGTCATCTATATTCATCAATGGTATACTAATTATAGTTGGTATGTTACTTACAGAGGGTTGCAAGTTCGTTATTATTTGTTCCGCTAATGATAATTGTCTGCTATTTATTTCTATCAATCTCAAGTCTTTATTCATATTGCACATAGTATAGAGTTTACAATTATATTTATATATTGATAAATTTTTTTCATTATCATCTGTATAATGGTTTGTCGTTAGAATGAGAGATACTTGTTTTCGAATAGCCTTCTCACATATTAAAGCCAGCATATCTACTGTGTCTCTATTCTGATTTCTTCTCTCATATTTTCCCATCACAATGATCAACTTATCACCACATCCAGATGCATCCAGAAGCACATTGATATCCTTATGCATATCCATTAGACTAGCTCCTGGTCTTGTTATACAATTAATATTCTTTATCCCCTTCATATACAAATTTATTCCCATTCCCTTTGCGAACTGATCACCGATTACAGTTATTTTAGGTATAAAACTTTCGCAAGTATTTCTATGACTTTTTATTTCAACACATTTTCTTTTACTTATTTTTGTTTTTGAATCATTATTATTTCTATTTCCATTACAATATTGACTATTTAACATATCATTACATTTAGACATCTTGGTTACATCTACATCATGGTTAGCTTCAATGCTTTGATACAAATTGTCATATATACATTTCTTAGGTTGGAGCAAGTCTCCTTTGCTTGTTTTAGTTTTTGTTTAATTTTTTTCTCGTTATTTTTTAACTCCAAAACAATTTCTTCGTTTTTTTCAGCTTTTAATTTAAAATCAGATATTAGAGCTTCCATCTCCGAAACTTTATCGTTTAAATAAAATACAGTTTTCGAGTTTTTATTATTCAAAGCATTTATTTCCCTATTTTGCTTTTCTAAAACAAATATTTTCTTTTTTAAACTTTGTACTTTCTTGCATTTTATTAAAAGATCTTTCTTGCTGCGAATTATCTCTTCTCTTACTCTGTCCCTCTCAGTTTCGACTTCAAATACTCTATTTCGAAGTATACACTGGACATCTACATTATTTTCAGCCTTAATTTCACTTGTGTCCAACGAATTGTCCACCATTGTGATGTAAAGATTTCTCTCTTTTTGCGTATGGCTTCTCGTTTTTCTCGGATACATTTTATTTATATTTTTTAAGAGTCCAAACAATATCAATGTAGATTAAATTGAAATTAAACAAAATAACACTGTTATAATAAATTAAAAAGAGCAAACACAATTAATAGAGTTGAACGCGAGGTAATTTCAATGTAGTTACCTTCAGTGTGTGGGTACTTTAGTATGGAAAAATGTTATATTTGTTTTAAACTTTTTAAAAACACAAGGTAGATAAGACTCATCACTGACTTTTTTATAGTATTTGACGAGCTCTTTCCAGTGGTCTTATTTTTAAATCACGAAAGATCACTATAACAGTGGCGTAACACTTTTTCTGATTAAAAAAATGAAATTTTGTGCATAACTAATAAAATGTAAAGTTCATTCAAAAAATAAGCTTAGAATCGCAATCAGCATTAATAATTGGTATAGAAACATGTGTCATATGTACTTTTCCGAAATTTTCATCGAGACGACAGAGAGGAAAAGCTGTTTTTCATATCAAGGATTGATTACTGTGTTAAATAAAAATAATATAGGTAATAGATACTCGAAACTCAGAAAATCGTACATCAATGCAAAGTTGCAATATATTCAATGAGAAAATGGAATAATAACGCACCAAATTGTAAATATAATCAAATAGGTATAAATAAATACCAGCTAACTATGCTAGAGGTGTAGTAAGTATCCAGCAAAGCCGGGTGCCGTGTCGAAGTACCAGCTCGGCATTGAGCCGTGTGATGTACCGGAATCACGATAAGAATGAGGAGTAGGGCAATAGGATGTCGCAACACTCTCTGCCAACCTTGTGATCGTAAAGCAGCACGTGAACGTTGAGTCGCATTGGATACGTGTAATACTTGAACCAATTCTCCAATTTAATACATTAGAATGATCATTACCGCAATATTATCTGACCCTCAATACAAAACTTTCTCCTGAAAAAGAATCCGACCAATAGGGAGCGACCAAAACGCAAAAAAATCAATTCAAAATAGTTTAAAATTTAGAAAAAAATGTTTTTTTTTTTATTTTAGAAATATATCATAAATATACATTTTATGGTTTGCATCACCCTTAATTCGCACATTGCCGAAAAAGGGTCTACCCATAATGTGAATGGGTGTATGACGTCATCAGGCAGGATAGTCAGGAAAGGTTGCGCTTGCACTGTCGTCCATTCGTCGAGTATCGTAGGGGTTGCGTGGAGGTCATCTGTGCATAAGGTTCAATAATTTTTCGTGATTTTTTTACATAAAATATAATTAAAACATCAATACGTTCAGGAAGTTAACTTGTCCTGCAACTGAGGACTCTATAAACAATACATACCTACATACACAAATTTTTAGTAATATATGCATACTAAAAGTTGATAATTTCTATCTCTCAAATTAGGTAAACATACTCTTATAAAATATTAGTGAATAATATTATTAAATAAATATTAGTGAATAATATTAATTATACACCTAAAATATATTATTCAATGGAGTGAACAAAAAACAAAGTTTTGGATTTACGTCTGTACAATATAGATATAATAATGTAGGCTTCATATCAAATAGAACCTAACATTAAAGTTATATAGCTCGCTGTAATTTTATAGGTTAATTAAAGCTACGATGAGAGGAGGGCTTCAATATTTCTGAAGTTCTCTGCTATTAGGCTCAACTGTAGCAGTATTAGAAAGCCATTAAGACTAACAAACATGTCAAGTATTATTTCAAAGGACAAATATTAAATCGAACCTTACTAACAGCATCTGAAGATTAACATTGATCATCCCTCCGTTGCTCCAGTAATATGTGCGTAGCTTATATATTATAGTCCAAGTCGGTTTTAATATTAGGATCAAATCTAGTAATATATATATTTATTTATTTATTTATTTATTTATTCCACAGAGACACACACAGAGAGTTGACAAAACATTAATAAAATAAGAAAAAAAGACACATTGATCCGGCCAGGCCAACCCCCCAATTAAGCGTGTCTACATCATGCACGTTCAAACAAAATTATACAAAAAAAAGAAACACAAGGGTTAAAACTAACCAATGCAAGTCCAGTAAAACAGACTCACATTACCGCAAACAACACACTATAAAAAGGATAGATGAAAAAATACAATTATACAATTAATTTAAACCCAAAAACTTAACCTACAAGAACATTAAAGTTGGCAGCAACACACTTCCTGAACCCCGTTAGGGAGTCACTAAAGACATCCACTCCTTCCACGCGATGCGTGCACAAAACATTATAAAGTTTACACATTCTGCTGATAGGACTGTTTTGGCTGATATTATTACTATGTCTGTCTGGCAAAAAAGTTCTGACGTTACGCAGACGGGGGTTTGTCGCGTAAAAGTTCAATGAACTGACTGATACCGTATCCACTTTACCGTTGACAATTTTGTGGAGCATAGTGAGGTCTGCAAGTATTCTCCTGTCCCTTAGTCTATCCATCTTGAAAAAAGAGAGACGATCCTCATAACTTCTCAAAAGTCTACCCTGTCCAGTTCTGTAAGACAAATTTCTTATGAAGCGTTTTTGAACTCTTTCCAGAGCATTGATATGCACTTCGTACATGGGGGACCATATCAGTGAGTTATACTCCAATATACTTCGAACTTGTGAGAAATATAAAACCTGAAAGCTCTCCGTTCTTTTGAATCTACGTGAAATACGACTAATGAATCCAAGCTTTCTATTTGCCCGCATTGTAATATCATTGTAATGAGCTCGAAAACTAAGCTTGGAGTCCAACGTCACACCCAAGTCACGTACCTCATTCACCTTCTGTAGAGATTCTCCTCCCAACATATAATCGAATAAAATGGGATTTCTCTTAGTTGTAAAAGTTATGCTATGACACTTTTTTATGTTTAGAACCATCTCGTTTTGCTCACACCATTCTGTTAATTTGCAAAGGTCGTTTTGTAGTTTATGGCAATCAATCAACGAACCAACAGGGAGGAATATCTTTAGATCGTCTGCATATAACAATGTATGACAGTCTAAGATACTGGGGAGGTCATTTATAAATACAAGAAAAAACAGAGGACCCAAATGAGATCCCTGGGGAACCCCCGAAGAAATCAACGAAGGAGGTGAATCAAATCCATCAACTACTACATATTGCGATCTATCTTGTAAATAAGATTTAATCCAGTTAAGTAATTTCCCGTGTATACCATATCCATTCAGTTTCGACAAAAGCATCCGATGGTTAACCTTATCGAATGCTTTACTGAAATCGGTGTAAATGGCATCAATCTGTAACCTGTGATCTAAGGAGTCTGAAATACACGTGATAAATTCCAAGAGATTAGTGTTAGTTGATTTCTTCGGTACGAACCCATGTTGAGAGATACAGATATGGCTTTGAAGGTGTGTGAAGAGTCTTTCATAGACAAGTTTTTCAAAGACCTTTGAGACACATGACAAAATACTTATTGGACGGTAGTTAGTAACATCGCTTTGATCTCCCGATTTGAAGATAGGAGTGATCATAGCCACCTTCCAGAGATCAGGATAAACACCCTCGCTTAGTGACTTATTGAAAATTATGTGAAGCGGTATGGAGAGCTCAACGGCGCATTCCTTCAAAAAAATTGGAGGTATTTCATCCGGGCCAGCACCCTTGTTTGGATCCAGCTTACTCAGTTGCCCAATAATATCTGTTTTAGTTAAATTAAAAATCCCTAATGAATTGATTTGTTTCAAAGTATTAATGGGTTTACGTGTACTACCCTGAGATGAGTCGCTAAAAACAGATGCAAAGTAATTAGAAAAAAGTTCGGCAATCTCAAGTCCACCTTCAGCATGCACTTTGCCAAGATGCATGGAGTTAGGAATTGAACAATTATTACCCTTTTTAGATTTTGTGTACTCCCACAAGAGTTTAGAAGATGTAGGCAATGATTTTTCAACACTCTCCGTATACCTATCATAACACTCCTGCAGGCTTTTCTTGGAGCGTGCTCGAAGACACGTAAATATCTGATAATCAGTAGGATTCCGAAACCTTTTCCATCTCTTATGAACTCTATCCTTTTCTTTGAGCAACTTGAGCAATGAACTGGAAAACCATACAGGACACTTCTCCCTATTATTTCTCTTTCTTGGAGTATACTCCTCCACAATTTCGCTAACAATGTTATAAAAACGCTGCAAGGATTCATTACAATCCATATTTAACAACAATTGTGACCAATCTATAGACGACAGTTTTTGTCGACACTGCATGTAATCTGTCTTCCTATAATTAAGCCTTACACGTTCACGGTTAGGCCTCAGGAAATCATTGCCCCCAACAGATAAATGCAACACAAATGGCGGATGATAAGCATCCAACCTGACAAGAGGTGCAGCCACAGAAACCCCCAAATGGAAATCAGACATGACCAGATCAAGTATCTTATCATTACAATTTTTGATATCATTAAATTGTTTAAAACTACACAAAGATAAAAGCTCCAAAACCATTGATACCTTTAAACCACCAACACTCCCCGGCCCAGCATCTACTATATCAGTTTCACCCCAATTGATAGAAGGAACATTGAAATCTCCCAAAACTATGTTAGATTCAAAACCTGAGTTTAAGCAAATTGAGGAGCAGTTGTTGGTGAACTCAGAGAAAATAGACAGAGGAGTGTCAGGAGCAAGATAAACGAGACATAAATTTAAAGTTGATTTCGATTGATTAAGTCTTATAGTAATCCACAAATCTTCAGCCTGGGTCTGCCATCCTGGTCTAGGTATAACATTGATTGATTTTTTTACAGCGATTAATACTCCGCCTCCATCACTTCTATGTGTTGATTTGCGATCTCTTCTAAATATAGTATATCTTGTGTCAAACAATTCACCACTGGCAACTGATTCATTTAACCATGTTTCTGTGAGACACACTATATCATAATCGTGGTTAAGCACCTCAAGTGAAAATTCGTGTGTCTTAGATCTTAGGCCTCGGACATTCTGATAAAAAATATTGAGCCGTTTCTCGCCGGTGAAAGATATTGACACATTAGATAACTCTCACAAATCTCTTCTCAGGGAAATCAAAGTTTGGCCAAACAGTCCCTGTTAAATATTGTAATTGCAGGGGAGCTTTCGTCTTTTCGCATCAAAATTCTCCCATTACGTATCCAAATAAACTTATAGCTCTTTGCCTTCGCTGCGTGTCTTGATGCCGCATGTAGCTCCTTGCCAAGTGGCGTTAATTGTTCACATACATATATGGGACAGTCAATCGAATATCCAATATGACCAGCACTTAGCTTCTTCTTTGGATTTTTCTTATTAAATATTCTTACAGCAGCAAGGATTTCATCGCGTACACGACCACTAGGTAGTTCTACCACAATATTCCTAGGCCTATCATCTCCTGCTTTGTGACTTCTCACTCTATGGCACTTTAATATTTGTTCTTCCTTAAGATCATATGATACCGTAGAACAAATTTTGGTAACCACTTCTGTCACTTTCTCTGTTTTTGATTCTGGCACCATCTGAATCTCAATATTACGGGATCTGTTGTGCTGTTCGACATCACATACTCTTCTTTCCAGCTTATTAAGATTCTCCTTTAATGAAATATTCTCCTCAGTGAGTTTCCTGATCACAACAGAGTGTTCATCGTTAGTTTTATTCAATCTGTCATATTCAGCGGAAAGAAACTCGACCGATCTTCCAAGTTCCTCCACCTTTAGTACCATCTGATCCCTCACCAGGTTCAGACTTGTATTAAAGCTTGTAGAAAATTCCTGAAGCTTTTTATCAAAATAATTTTTGATTTTTTCAAAAAGAGGATCCTGTGATACGTCATTCTTGCATAGAGAACACTTCCATTTGTTCCTATTCATCTTCAGCATGGATTTAAAGGCATCCTCCGATATTCCAGCACATCCATAATGATACTTATTTGCACACTTACTGCATGCGATGGAATCATCCTGTGCGACATGCCTGTTACATCCCGAGCACTGCATTGTGAAGTAGGTATGAAGACAAGTCACATAAAATCACACAACAGATACAATATTATATTATAGCGCCCGGCATGCGCCCACTCTATGAGTGAAATTTTCTATGATTGCGTGGAGAAATAAAGAAACATCAATGGGCGGGCAAGAGCGAAACCCGAAACTATATACTGCACTCTACCCTCTTTGCTTGAAAAAAAGGTGTACATTAAAATATCTTGAGAACCGTTGGTCTCTGATCTATGCTGTCACGGAGTTTTTGGTGTATATTGATGAGCTCTTTTCAATGACATAAGCTACTTTCAATTAACTTCAACAGGAAAAGCGGCGTTTCAGAAAATTGTGAAAAATTCTATTCAGTTAGGTATATTTCTTCCATCCAAATTTTTTGAAAAGTTTCTTAAGTTTTGCTGGATTCTCCTTAAAAAATATATATATATTCTCCTTAAAAAATAAAAATATATATATATATATATATAATGAGTTACAATCCATTGGATTGGTCTGCAACGAGTTTGGTTTTTCTTCTCCATTCGTCTCTATTCTCCGCCAGTCTTTTCAGCTCTACGTATGAGCCACAGTTCATATCACTCTTCAGTTGGTCCATATATGCGTCTCTTGGTCGGCCTCTGCCATTTGTCCCCTCGGTCTTACCCTCCGCGATGGCTATGAGTAGTCCTGGGTGCCTGATGTTGTGGCCAATCCAGTTAGCTCGTTGTTGGCTGATTCTCTTAAGGAGTTGCCTTTTTTCGC
Organism: Athripsodes cinereus; assembly: GCA_947579605.1. Lineage (NCBI taxonomy): Eukaryota > Metazoa > Arthropoda > Insecta > Trichoptera > Leptoceridae > Athripsodes > Athripsodes cinereus. The sequence goes on from OX388309.1 coordinate 18,705,523, forward strand.
CTACCCTGGTTAATACTTCTTCGTTTTCGACGTGCTCCGACCAATGGATCTTAAGCATGCGTCTGTAGCACCACATCTCAAAGGCCGCCAACCGTCCGCTTTCACTCTTGCTGATGGTCCATGTCTCACAACCATAAAGCAATATGCTCCATACAAAGGCTTTAGTAAGGTTCTTCCTTACGCTTAAGTCAATATTTGGGGATTCCAATATCTTCGATTTTTTGTTAAAGGCAATCCTTGCCTGGTTTATTCTGCTTACGATTTCTGCTTTGGAGCGTCCATCCTGGTTTATTCTACTGCCCAGGTACACGAATTCACTTACTTGTTTGATGCTCACTCCATTTAAGGCAATGTTCGCAGTCGCTTCCTCTTTTGCAACGACCATACATTTTGTTTTTTCTTTATTTATTTTCATGTTGTACTTTGACAACAGTATACTTTCTATTTTTCCTAAGGCTTCGTTCAGCTCCATCTCGGAGTCTGCGAGCAGTGCTATGTCGTCAGCATATCTTATCATGTCGACCTTTTTCCCATTTATTTTTACTCCTGTCCAGTTCTTCATTTCTTCTCTCAGTTCATCAATGGCTCGCTGTATATAGCAGTTAAAGAGAGCTGGCGACATTGAGCATCCTTGTCTTACGCCTTGTTCGACCCTTGCTTCTGCACAGCTCTCTCCGCTTTTAATCACAGCCATTTCGTTCTTGTATAAGCTCCAGATTGCTCTTCTGTCTTTATAACTCATTCCTATCTGGTTGAGGGTGTTAAAAAGTTGTTCCCATTCTACTTTATCGAATGCTTTTTCAAGGTCGATGAATGCTATGTATGTGTTTTTATTAATTGCTATTCTCTTTTCTAGAGTAAGTCTGAGACTCAGGATTGCATCTCTTGTACCTGTCTCTTTGCGGAATCCAAATTGATCTTCTGTAAGTGTTTCGTTTATTTTATTTTCCGCCCTTTTCATTATAATGTTGGTGAGTATCTTAGAAGCGTGTGAAATCATGCTTAAGGTTCTGTGTTGTTCGCACTTTGTAGTGCCTGCTTTCTTAGGAAGCGCTCGTATCAGACATTTGGCAAAGTCCTCAGGTATCTCTCCTGTGTCATATATTTTGCAGACAAGCTTATACAATGTATCGAGCATGCCTTTTCCCGCGCATTTAAGCAGCTCTGATGGAATCAGGTCAATACCTGGTGCTTTGCCGTCTTTCAACTTTGCTAAGGCAATATCAAATTCACTTCTTAAGATGTCATCTCCATTATTTTCTACGTCATATTCTGCTTCTAGTGCTTTGCTTTCTTGGACTATGTTCTTTCCTTTGTATAATTGTTCTAGGTATTCTTTCCATCTTTTTACGATCAATTCGTCCTCAAACAGCAGTTTGCCGTTTTTATCTTGTACAGCACATCGTGGCTGTGTTTTGTCATTGAAGAAATTCTTTACTTCAGAGTATGCGGTTTCAAATTTCCTTTGTTTTATATTTCTGTTAATATTTTGCATTTTTCTTGCAAATAACATTCCTAATATTCCAAATATATAATAGTAATAATATTAATAGTAATAATATTACAAATATAATATTCCAAATAACATTCCAAATATCATTCAAGGAATGTTATCTAGTAATAGGTCTAAAATATTTATTTACAATGCCATTAAATTAATTGTATTGCCTAATTTTAGTCTCTTACGAACGAATGGGATCATACTGAAAAACATTTTCAAGCATGGTTTTTATAGTCGTGTTCAAAAAGATACGATAAATATATGTATGATGTCTTTACTTTGGAGATGTATCTACGAATATAATTAAAAGAATGTAACATCCGAATATAATATTGCGTTGAAATACATTACAAATGAATGAATGTATGTATGTATGTATTGTGTTTGATATTACACACTCGTCACAACATGGTCGAGATTAATATATTCCAATTGTTAAAATGAAAGTTGACCCAACAGCCCGTCTTCGCACTCCACAGTCTAAAACGTCAAGTGAATATTGGCGAAACTGGTCTCCGACTCAAAGCAGTCCGCTTAGTTAACTCGAGTAAAGTAACGTGTCAATAACAAACAAAAAGCAACTTTCCCAATATTGCTTTGTTATACAACCTACATTTAACCACTGCTCACACATTAATATGTACATACATAGGTATATGCATAATGCTACCAATCAACTATGGACAGGACTACGAAACCAAGTCAATAAAAAATATGTAGTAGATATAGGCATCATGTTCATAATAATATATGTAATACAGTATTACCATGACTAAGTGTGTATATTCATTTACGCATTCGTGGAATTAAACTCTTTCCTGATTTATATAAATTCATTTATTGTGGTAGATATAAGTAAAAATAGCCCACACAAACATTGCTATACAAGCAATTTACAAGCAACTTCGTTTTATATATACTTATCAACATATTACACGGTCAACAGTTTTATTATTTTTATTATACCTAAAAAGCTAAGTAGGTAACTAAAATATTGAAAGATATTTGGTATGAGACATGTGAATAAAAATTTATATTTACTTTTTTTATACGCAGTTTGGATATGTGTAGTAGGTACATACATATAGGCAGTGTGTTGTTTGGCACAATACAGTATACAATAGATAGAGTGACGCAGGGGAGAGTTAAGAACCTATGGAATGAGAACACTGGAGCAATGTCCTCACATCGAGAGACACTCTTCGACATTCACCCTAGTATTGAATCTAATAATAACAGAAATATTACTTAACTGTGTGCATCATAAGCTATTTTTTCACTGTGATCATTAAATTTAAAATTAAATTAAATTTTAAAACAACCTCGCTAAATCATCTCATATCAACGTAATCTAAATCCGGTGACTGCAGAGCTAATAACGATTTCTTGTATTTATAGGAACAAACATTACCGTAAAGATTACCGTCTCAATGATGATAGGTTGAGTGGTGCTATTTTCGACAAATTATCCTTAATAATCTAAGAGAGTTAATAAAATTTTAAAACCAAGATAAATATTTAAAATATCTTGAGTTTTATAATACACCTCGATTTATTTATTCAAATCCCTTAGGTTCTCTTAATTATCAAGACAAACTACATATACATAAAAAAAAATCATTAACAAAAAATGGTAGAAAATATTTATAGTTCAACCATTTGTTCATGTATATAATATGTTGTTTATCGTGCATAATACAGTATATAACGTAATATGTGCAATAATCAACAATATAGGGAGTTTCACAAATTTAATGATTCAGACGGCCTACTCCGTTGCCTATGGGGAGGACGTGTGGGTTCACTCGTTCTGTTTTTGAATAAGAAAATAAATCAAATGGATTTATAGGATAAATACAAATTATTTTTTATTTATATGTTTTTGTAACCGTGAATATTTTTGCAGATAATTTTTTTACTTATATTATTAATAAAGCTAATTCATTACGTTTATTTATTTTATTCTTCTTGCACATCATAATTCACATAATAAAATCAACAAATCAGTTTACAAAAGAAAGAATGTGATGATATGCAATGGCGAGATTATCACTCTATAGTGATTTCTTCCATCTAACCACGTCACATTAACGCTAAACACAAATAAAAATAATAATAATAAAAACACAAACAATAAGAAAAATCTATACATCAATCAAAATGAGAAAAAAATCTACAATCCACACACCTAACACTCCAAAGGGACCGGAGCTATTATTCCATTCATCTATTATTTAAATAATTTTCTCCGCACCTACTAAAATTTGTTGCCTGAAACCACTAGAGCTAAATCTGATTTATACCTTAGGTAAAAATGCCCCTTGATGAAAAAAAAAATATTTTGCAGCAACGTAACAAATGACATTATCACAGGATACGAATTTTTATTAAATGTTCGTTGGATTTCATTTAACTTCGTACAAATTACGCGGAAAATAAATTGAAAAACCATCCAAGCGCTTGTTTCCTTCCGACATCCGAGAAATATCCTGGTACTTACCTACAGCACCTACACATCTATCTAAGCTATGTATGGTATTCCGAGTACATACAAATCAACAGGGAATAAGACTAGATAAATGAAGGTTTATATACGAAACATAATAACTAGCAGAGGTGTTCCTACTGTACGATACTGCTCGACTACTAACGTCTGAATCATTACGAGGGTTGCCTTTTATATTTGGGGATTAGAGAACAAAAACAAATATTAATAATCGAAAATCACTTTATTGTTTTTCAAAATATTCCCCATGAAGATCTATACACTTTTGCATGCGTTTGAACCAATTGTCGAAGCACTTTTTCCACTCTGATTGAGGTATCTCCAAAACATGCATTCTAAATGCAGCAACCGCTTCTTCAGGTGTCGAAAAACGTTGACCTCTCAGTTTGTTTTTTACGTGTGAGAGTAAAAAGAAGTCATTTGGTGAAAGGTCAGGACTATATGGCGGATGACTCATCAAATCGATGTTTTGGGTGTTCAAAAATGCAATTGTTTGAGCCGATGTGTGAGAACTCGCATTGTCGTGGTGTAGAGTGATCCGTCTTCGACGGTTGGTTTTCCTGATTTCTTGGAGGAAAACTGGCAAACAAATTGTTGTGTACTACTCAGAATTGACTGTTCTGCGTTGTTCTAGTGGTACGGTTGCGACATGTCCAGTTTTTCCGAAAAAACATGCGACCATTTGCTTGGAAGTGCTTCGTGCGCGAACAACTTTTGTTGGATTTGGCTCATCTTGAAACACCCATACAGTCGACTGCTGTTTACTTTCGGGCTCATACGCGTAAATCCACGATTCATCACCTGTCACGATGTCATAGACGTGTTTTTAAGCACCGCGATCGTATTTTTCAAGCATTTCTTTCGACCAATCGACACGAGCCTTTTTTTGAGCGATTGACAAATTGTGTGGGATCCAACGAGAACAAATTTTTTTGACAGTTAAATGTTCATGGAATATTGAGTTTATGCTGGTCCCACTAATGCCTAAGATTGTCTCTATCTCACGATAGGTCACATGACGATCTTGCAATATCAGTTCGCGCACAGCATCAATGTTTTTCGGATCAACAACTGATTTTGGACGACCTTCACCAAATTCGTCTTGGAGTGAACTCCGACCACGATTGAATTCACCATACCATCGATAAACACTGGTCCTTGATGGAGCTTCATCGCCAAAAGTTAAATTAAGTTCATTCATGCACTGCTGCTGAGTTAATCCACGTCGAAAGTTGTAAAAAATAATCGCACGAAAATGTTCACGATTTAATTACATTCTTGGGGGCAGATGAATCTTTTAATTTACTGTAAACAACACAAATAGCGCTCGTATGTCAAAACGTTCTAAGTACGTATAACCTCAAAAACTTCTAACTTTACGATAGAGCTGTCAGTTGACAGATTGCAACACCAGGGTTGCCAAATCCCGAAATATAAAAGGCAACCCTCGTATTAAGTGTTTGTAATCTAAGTGAGTGAGCGCAAGATAAAATAATAATTTAACGCGTAGCAACAACAGTGACCGCAAATACATCTACGGCCTCACGTTGCAGATAAACAAGATACACAATATATTATATTAATATTTCTATAAGTATGTATGACACTTGTCTATTTGAAAGTAAACATAATGAAATAATAATATGTAAAATGCAATATTTAGATATTATTATCTACGAGTACTTTTACTGTACAATATGTGATTTATTTCACTTTACCATTAAAAATATAAACCTTTTGTTATTCCTTTACCGTACCAGTTAGTACTTAGTAGTGTATTATTGTTTTCCGTTATTGTACATTAGGTACACTTCACATAGACTTGTTATGGTCTGTAGAAAAATGTCATAGCTGGTAAATTATTGCAAAATTATCAAATTGATTGCGGGACATTTTCTAATGCCGAATACTCGCAAAATATAATTATTTTCACGACACGATGATAAGGAGGTAATAATACATCACAAATAATTCTATCTTAATGACTTTGAGACAATATAAGAACAAGCACACTATAACTCGATCTAAATTTATTTCATAATAACAGTTTTATTGTAAGACAAACATATTAATCAAACATCAATTTAAATGCTCTCCCACGAAATGCAAAAATAACGCGAATCTGCGTCATCCTTGAGTCTACATAAGTGTATATAAGTGGTAGTGCAGATGGAACGCTCTCATAATGTGTGCGGTTTGGGATACAAAATGGACAAATACAAAAAGTTTTTTTTTCAATTATGTAGGTATGTAGAAATATTCCTTGTGTTAAATTCTACGAAACTACATCTTCCAAAACAGTCGAATATGTGAGATTTATATGAAAATAGGTGAGAAATTGGAAATCTGCATTGAATACAGTCAAAATTAATTTAATTTTTGGGCTCTAGTGACATTATTTTCTTATGAATGGATATGTCCGATTTTTATTCCAAGATTTTCAAGTCACTCATAATACAGATACCCAATATATTTTATCCATAATAACACATTATAAAGTGCATAATGATATTGATGAACAGTCGAAGGATAATTCTGTAATTTCCGTTATTTATTTTTTATTTATTAATCATTACCAATTGGATGCTAACAATACTATAACTATATAGAGATATTATGTAGAGATCTTATAACTATCTACCAATCATTTTCTGATCTGTGGAGCATTCTAGTTCTTATAGTGTCCAATATTAGATTAATTTTTTTATGTACTTAATTAGTGTATTATTTATTAATTATTGTCCTTTTTGCACTTTTTATGACGGCTTCATTCATTAATGGATAAGAGTGGATACTCGACTGATTTATTTATCGCTCGTTTACTTGCGATATTTTTTGTGCAAACTGTTTGTATCCTTATTTTGACGAATAAAATAAAACTTAATATAAATTCCCCGTGTTTTAAGAAATTAGAATTAGAGTAATATTCGTATAAACGTATTATTGATCCATCGCAATAAACTTCTTAGTCCTCCTTAACTATTTATAACAATGTACAGTGCTAACCTTCTACATACCTACAAGTCTACTTTACGACGTTCAGCACCTGAAAAAATACATTTTCAAAGTAATATACCTACAGACCTATTCTTAGAATTCAAATCATCAACAATACCTCACACCACCAGGAGTGTTATGTATCAGCGCAGAAACCCCCGGCCAAGGGTGGAGCCCCCCGCATAATTCACTGTAATACAGAGGCGGACGGTGATGGGGTGTTCACATTTGGCGAATATCGCCAGCCGAATTTCAAAATATAACGCCAGGCGAAAAAACAAAATTCGCCGTACGCCCATTGATCGTCACGCCTGTTCACACAAGTCCACCGATATAGAAACGATCTGTCAGATGCGCTTTGATTTTGACACTGTTTTCAAAATGGCGTCGAGATGGAGATCGCGAAGTGTTTATTTTTAGTCGAAAATGTTATAGTAGAGGTTATAAGGCGCCTTTTAATTAAGGAAACAAACGCCACAAACCAACAAAAAAGATAACAGCTGTCACGAAGCGGGAAACATTATAAAATTTATAGGTTATAAAGCTTTTACCATAGACACAAACGCCGCGCATATCTGCGCATGTGCAAATCGTTTGATCGCCCGAGAAAGTTGGAAGGTGGTCAACTCGAGACGATATCGTTTCTACTGGTTTTTATCGTTTCAGACTAGCTGTCATTTTGTTCACACGGTTCAAATGGCTGACGATATTTTGGTGCCCTAGCGATATTCGCCAAAGTGAGAACACCACATGACGTAACGAGCAATAAGATGAGTAAGTAGAACCGAGGCTTCATCTTACTACTAGAAGTTCTTTGTTCGCGGCGAGGCGACCAACACAAAATTATAAAAGGTATGTTGAGAAATATTTCAACTACATAACAAACTATCGAAGAGAAATAGTTAATTAACTATCCAATTTAATATTAATTTCTTGTTGAATGTATAGAGATAAATCATAAAACGATAACAAATAATATTCAAAGGACACTTTAGAATACTTTAGATGTTTATAGCAGATAAGTGGCGACCAGTTAGATATTAACATTAAACTATTACTGTTACTAGTAGATATATGACTAAAACTACAAAAAAAATATTACCATTTATTTGATCCTAACTAATTAAACATTCAACTGGACCGATTAAATTGCAATATTGATATGGCTAAAAATATCGAAATATAATTAAATGATAATTTATAATTGACTCTCATAAAAATTATAGCATTGATTGCTCGGAGGTGGTGAGCACGCTATGGCAATATTGTGAATGAAAAGTCGTGTCGACTTATATTTATTATCATGTTATTCATTATGTGCACATTGCCAATAATAGATAAAGTACATAAATATGCAAAATATATATTATATGACACGATTTGAGCAACTTATTTAAATAGCAGTATTTCTACCTTATGTTATTTACAGATATTATTAGACAATTCAACGTACAAATAACTGGACAGCAATTTCTCTTTGGATTTAAAATTATTCCGCAGTAGTGGGGCGGGTGTATTTCTGTATTGGTTTAGTTAATGAGGGTAGTATAAGTGTGGGACGCCCGGCAGGGCGGAGGAGGAAGGGAGGCACAATCACGTGTACCGGCGATATTCGTCACGTAACAACATAGCAGCCAACAGAGTGAGATAGAAACTAGTAGCAATGCTACTGAAGGGAGTTTGCGCCTAGGTTCGGTGCGTTAACACCAAAATAGAACACATTTGATAGGTATATAATATGGAACATAAAAATACTTCTTAAAACGTGTGATAAAAGTATACGATCTTACATTGTTCATAAAAGAAACATCGAAGGAGACCCACCGTCCACCCGGATATCGCAGAAGATAGGGAACTTCCACTTATCTGAATTTTTACACATCTATAGGTATCTTTCACACAATGAAGAAATGTATACACCTACTCCCCAATCAATATGCAAATTAATTCCAATAATAGACACGTTCTAGCTTTTTTCAGATGTAGCCACTAAATACGAACACGGAGTATATTTGTATACTAAATACATAGGTACATATACGTAGCATTAAAACAAATTACAATCTACCATACGGTTAACTGGATCCCCGATAAATTGAAAAGAAGCCTTATCACAATATCATATCACTGCTGGATTCGATTTACGGATATTATATCGAGGGTATACAACCAAAATGCACAAAGTCAGACTAGTGCTACAAAATTTGTCAAAAACTATTCAAGTAATTAACACTTTTCCTATGTTTGAATTTGTTTGCAAAGCCTAAAAATCATTTACCAATATCATCTTAATTAAAGTTCAAATAATACACGGCGAATTCGTATTGATCTAAACAATTTTTTTTCATTTAACTGCCACCATGTCATCTCAAAACTAATATGACTTATTGCATTTTGGTTGTATACCCTCGATATAATATCATAATACTGTATAATTATATATTGTGTAATGCACACGTATAAAAAATGTATTCACACAACATACTACGAACAATTCGCATCAAAACAAAGATTTGCGTCACATTAATATCCCATAGTTTTAAAATGGAATTCAAAGTTTTAAAAAAATATAATAATAATGTAATAATACATAATTACACTACGGATCACAGTATAAAATATTGTAATTAGTTCACACATACATAATGAAGAACCTAAATTCACTTTGTTGCCGATAATATATGATTGAGTACATGGATAAACAGTATAAAATGGTAAATACAAATTGAAAAAGATATGCGAACAAACAAGGAACTATTGATATCATCTAATAAGAAAATCTTTAAATTAATTGTCGCTCATTGTTATCTTCACATATTAACACAATCATGTTACTGTCTTTAAGAAAATAATTGGTAACAATATACCTAATTACCAACTCTTACTGAAGTATTTCCAACGAGAATATTTTATAATAACAATAATGAACCAACACACGGCGTACTAAATTACTATCAATTCAAATTTGTGTTTCACTTCAATGAATAATTTTTGAACAATTTAGGATACTACTACTACTATGCCATCACGGCATATCCCGCAAGTGGTGTAGCCAGTAGACCAACTGCATGTAAGAAACATGCAAACTGTCCTCTTTTTGCCAATATAAAATCAAGACATACAGGATGGGTGGCAAACCTCATCGATGAATTTAAGGTGTACAATGTCTAAGTTTTTTCGAACACCTGCCTTTTACAGGACACTCGAAAACTTAGCATGATGTATTAAAATAAATAACATACATCTCTCTTTATATAACATGCACTCCAATATTTGCCCACTACGGCGAATGTGTAGATGGGCTTTAGTGTATTATTTTTAACTTTAGATGATTTTTCATTTTACAAAATATGTATTACGTCTAGTATTAATGTCAAAGAAGCTTTTAATTATTGTAGTTACTTCGTAACACGTTTGATGACATATTATTTTGTTAAAATTGTCACTGTTTTACTTGTAAATGCTATGCATGAATATTATGACATGTAATAGGCTTATGCCGTGGATTTTTCTAAATAAATAACACTCTGTAATCCAGAGGTGTCCAACTCGCGGTTCCGATATCCCCAAATTTCTGGTGTTTGAGAGATTACTGCATATATTATGTTGACTGGACGTAACTGATATGTGCAACAAAAGTGACAAGTGTTGTGTCATGATTTACCTTATTCCCTCTCGATGTGTGATGCGAGGGACTGGTCTGCGAGCTGTTGCCTAATGCGTCAGTCGGTCGCCTCCGCTTCTCAGCCTTGGCGAGCCTGCCGCCACTGGAGTGTTGTTGCAGATGGTCACTGCTGCTACTACTGTTGGTGGTGGTGAAGATAACACTGTTGCTGTTGTTGTGGTTGTTGTTATTAATGATGATGGCGCTCGGCGGCGGCGAGAGGCTGCGGGGCGCGACGTCCACTTGACGGAGTGAGGACCGATGCTCACTAAACATGTCATGCATTCCCTGTAACAAACAATAAACAATTACTCTGGAAACTATAATACCGAATACGTAGTACGTACCTATATTGTTTAAGTTAAGTCAGATTATAAAAACGGCAGATAATAAAATAAAGGTTTCGGGACCATATTTATAATAATTATATCGCCTGAATAGATTTTTATACCTACGACATTGTAGGCATGCATACATGTGAGGTTTTTGATGCATTCGCAAGATATGATTTTTTATACCAATCAGATATATCTCGAACACGAATACCTACTTTAAAATAATCAAAGTGTTCATCAGAAATACTGAAATTAGAAGGATATGGACACGAAGAACATATTCAGAAGGAGTACGAAGAGGAGACGATTTTGAAAAAAAACATGTGGACTGAGTGGCTGAAGACAAGATCGTCCACATTCCTGCAAAAAAGAATCACCAGCTGCTGGGTCACGTTCACGAGGAAGATAACCAAAAAAATGGAAGGGTAAATGGTCATCAGTCACAATTGAAAACAACTTCCGAAGCAACAGATTAATGATCTACTACAAGGGGAAGAAGACGAAAATATTCAGAAAATAACATGACTATCTATCTACATGTAACAAGTGAATTCGATACAATCTTATTTAAGTAATTTATTGCCTTACAAATAAACATAACAATACAGACTGAAAAACGTTTTCAGGGATGTATGTTGTATGGTCAATATGCAAGAGATGGATGCATCTAAATTCATATTAACAGAAAAATAATACTAGAATGTAAATATGAGAAGGAAAATGAAATATAATACAGCCACACTGAGAGTTGCAAAATTTCCGAAATGCTAACTTTCCCATTACGTCCCAAAGAACTTCACATTATTTCAGTGTTCCGCAAAGCGTGTGCCGCGGCACACTGGTGTACCGTGGTCATCACTTGGTGTGCCGCAGAAAAAAGGCAAATTTTTGTGCAGATAATACACCTAAAAATAGTTGAGAGCTATGAGCGAGGCGCTTTGTTAAAAAAAAACATTTGTTTTTTTCTTTGGTGTACCTCTAAAATTTCTTGATTTGATAGGTGTACCTTGAACACAAAAAGTTTGCGGAACACTGCATTATTTTTCTTAACTGATCTTGGAACAAATCCAAATCATGGTGACAAACATGTAGTTAGTATACCTATATGTTTGCATAATTTATTTCTATACAATTTTGTAAATATTGTATTTATACATTATATAGAGCATTCCAGTATTTTTCGTATGTATACCTAAAATTAAGTAGGACTATGATTATGATTTTACATGGACCAACTGAAGAGGGACATGAGCTGTGGCTCATATATGAAGTTGAAGAGACTAGCTGAGAATAGGGAGGAGTGGAGAAATAAGTCAAAACTCGTTGCAGACCAATCCAATGGATTGTAACTCATTATATTATATATAGATTTACATATACAACTTACGTCCCTTTAAACAAGCACGTGGATAATATTAAGAATAATAATAATAACTAGACAACTTATTTAATATGCGCCGTATTGAGGAAAAACCACCGCAAGGGTCCATTTAAGAATCATAACACCTCCCGAACAATAGGGTTTTTAATCTCGTCTTGAACACCTCCACACTCTCCAGAGTTCACAAATCAAAGGGAATTTTGTTCCACAGCAACGGACCAGCCACACAAAAGGCACGGTCAACATAGTTGGCCAGACCCCCTCTACGCGGTACCACAAGTCTTTTGACAGAGTCTGTGTTTGCAGACCTTAGTGATTTTTGCCTGTCCGTTGCCTCCTCAGAAATGCAGAACTCCGAGATATTCATGAAAATATACCAAAAAGTAGTTATGAACAGATAAATTTCTTCATCTCGCTTATTTTGTTCATGGATGACATAAGATCAATAGAAAGAAACGCAATTGTTGCGCTTACATAATACTACAGTAATAGTACAACACTACAAGGAAAATTAAACGTTTCGCTATAAAGTGAGTGCACTAAAAGTTTTGATAGCTGCTAGCTGTAATGGAGTAAATAGACAACACACAGTACATAATTAGATAATACATAGGATCGTAACAAATCCCAAGGCAGTGCATTCATATTCCATGAATTAAAAACGTTTAATTTTAACTAAAACAAGCAGGTATAGGTATGTTCACATAGTAAAAAAATATGATCTTGTGCATAGTGTGTTGTGTCGGTAGACACGTAATAACAATTTGCTGCAATAAATTTCGTTTGCAGCTAGGTAGCATAACTTGTATGTTTTGACAGAGAATCGAGACTCGTGATTGTACTCTTAACTTCGTGAGTTGAACATTACTTCCGTTTAACAATAACAGTTTCGTAAAAGCCCTATCATGCTAACTTTCAAATTTTACAATGATTTAGAAAACAGGTTGCTGAGGGTGGATTTATTGTCATCTTGATATAATAATGTACCTAGACCTACTAGATAATAAACTGTAAAATAAAGCCTGCTTCAAAGGTTTATTAACAACGATCGTAAAAGAGGTAACGAATTTGATTCAGATTATACATTAGTAGAATCATCCATTTCCAAAATACGAATATGTTTGTTATCGGTTTTGTACCAACAAAATAGGTACATATATTTTATTTGATAATCAACGGTGTTGTTCGGCTAATTATTATATGCTGACCGTGCCTTCAGTGTGGCTGGCCCGTTGCTGTGGATCAAAATTTATTATGATTTGCGGACTCTGGAGAGTGTGGAGGTGTTAAAAGCAGGATTGGGGACCCTATTGTTCAGGAGATGTTATGATTCTTAAATGGGCCCTTGCGGTGATTTCTCTTACAAAACGGCGCATCTTAAAAAAATGTCTTGTCTCTCAATAAATTTCTTTGCAGTAAATTTTACTTAAAATTTTCATAATTAAATAAACAAAGCTTACACTACTTTCTACCTTATTTCAATTATTTGAATAATAAAGTACTAAAGAATTCACACAAGAAGAGGGTTAGGTTGACCCGTTCACCGTAAGAATTAACATAGTTATAAGCTTTCGCTATTTAGTTAATTGGTTAACAAATAACACAGGGAAACAAGAATAATGCAATAAAGAAATACTTCCACGCAACTCTCTGAGAACGCCTGGTCAATAATATTTTTCTCTGGACATCTTCAGATATATAGAAGCATCGTTGAAGTGAACGTTTACCAAGTAACAAGATGGATGGTATGACGCAAGTGATAGCTAGACTATAAAATATACTTTAACATACAGGTACCGGGGGTGGAAAGTTTCGTCCATCATTCAGGAAATTTTCACGTTTCAACAACTGCTCCTTTCGTCTGTTGGCGTACCGAGTCACGAGGCATAGTTCGTGGTGGAGACACAATGCAGAACCTATGTACCATACATAAAGTAAGTAGTTATAATAGAATGAATGATAGTAATATACACAGAATGGTCCGTAGGTAGGAGTGGGATCGTACCATGCGTGTGGGTGACTATGCAATTAAACTGTGACCAGAATACTCCATATTTCTCTATTTTATCTAATCTGAATATAGATTCAGCTGTGTTTAGTTTGGGTGAAGAAGACGCACCAACATAATAATAATCATTAAATATATATAAATGTTTCATACATACCGTAATACAAGTAATACCAAATCAAACATTTGTGCCCATTAATATACAATTGAAAAACAATCCCAGAATTCCCAAGAATTATCAATATTTGGGAACTAATAACTTGACACAATATGTAAGTATGTGATACGTTACAACATGTATATTGTACGTGTTGTCATTTTGTTTTACAGAAAATAAGAGTAACAAACTATTGAGAATTATTTTCAATAATTTACAAGACCGGTAGGTGATTTGGACATGGACTTATTACCTACACATTTATGTATGCCTACACATTAAAGAAGAGGATTAGATATGCATATACACATTTACATAGTATTCTATTCCATTTTCACTATGCCATCCACTCGTTTGCGAATAATTTAGACATTCATATATGTACAATCCAGTGCAATTTTGTGAATTTCTTTCTACTACACGTTATAAAAAAATGTACGTTGACAATATATGAATGGTGTAATAATAAATTGCACTAAATATATATAATAGGTCTATGTTACATGCGAAGAAGTAATACATAAGTATACATGACATATAACAACATAAATATGTAAAGGAAATTAGAACACAAACGAATTATATCCCGCTTGGATCTGACAACACAATATATTTTGGTATACGAATTTGTTTGTAGCAGCCATTTTCGCATTATATTTATAGGTAACTGTGTTAGTGGTAAATTATTAATGAGATATTTATAGGACGGTGGAACAGGCGTTCGAATAAAAAATACCAACAAAAAATTATTGTAACATAAATATTTAGAACCATAAAAGTTTATTTTTGTGAAGTGCAAAGAAACTAGGCAAAACCACTAAACGAATATAATATAATATCGTTGTTGTTCTGCAAAAAGGCGGATCAACAATTTTTACACAGTGTAATAAAGATACCAACTACTTGTAGAGGACATTTATTTATTTGAACATGATATAGGTAGGTACTTAGCAAGTAATTATACAAAATCAAACGAAAGCGTATCATTTCCATATTATTTACTCTTTTATATCTTTTTCAGGAAAAAATAACTTTTCGGGGAATATTTTGATTTGATTTTTTTTTTCATCAATTGGTAATCAACAATGTTTATTAGCATAATTGTAGGTGCAGATATATTCGTTTTCTAGTATATAGTATACTTAACATGCAAGTAGACAATAGAAGCAAGTACCTAATTAATAATTTGGCAGAGTATTTGTTGAACTTTCAATTTCATTTTTACTACAATTCTCAATCTATTTATAATAATTATATGTCTGTCCACTATACAATAATATATATTGTTATTTTTGTTTTATTATAGAATAAATAAAAATATATATGTTTGTAACAGTCCCGTCACTAACAAAATGAAATATTAGTTTTACTATTTATTTAATATTTATTCGTTGAGAAAATAAAAAACGAATAGTATTGATCATCAACAAATTTTATCTACAGATTTCATAATTTACAGAAGAAAGTTAAATACCATCATTAATATTTCCCAATAATTTAATATTAGTTACCATAAAGAAAATTGTGAAAATTATGATTCTTTCAAATTTCTCACATTGACAAATTCGTAGTTTTTCATTATTTAAAACTTAAATTTTTGTTCGACGCGTGGAATTCATTAGCAAATTCGATTTAATACAACTATAATCTAACATATTATTTATTCCATAAAATGCAATATTTTTCGCTACGCAAAGCATAACATAATTTCAGGTAGATATTTTAATGTGCAACAGAAACTCCTGTGAAGTAACAAACTCTTGTCTTTCTGTCAAATGGTGGATGGGATTTAAGAAGAATAGGTAAGATATTATGCAGGCCAATAATACATCCAACTAAAAATACTCAAATCATACAGAAACAATAATAGTGCGTACCTACCTACTTATATTGTGTCTACATTACATTATAGCTGTATTGTTATGCTATTTTATCAATATAACTGATCTACTCATATTCACAGTTTGTTGTATTATTACCCAACATTGCATTGATTGAAGAGAACCATTAGATAGGTCTAGTAGATATATAGCTACATATTTATGTATCTACATACGTACAAACTAAAGCACATTGCTTACTTTCAGTCCAGAGTAGACAACGAAAATACAACTCGATTCATAGTAGGCAGGTAGGTAGTTACGTAGACCTGACATTTCAGCATCACAAGCGGAGAAACTGTCGATCTTTCGACATTATTAATGACAACACTGTGCAACTCAATACACATTATTGTTTCTAGGACAATATAAAAGCAATCACGATACGACTTAAGATATTTATACATTGTTGCAGTGAAGCAACTTCAGAAAGTCTACCACTTCCTTGTCCATTCTTCCTGGAGAAACCTAAATCAACATCAATACTGTACTCATAAACGAAAATAAATAACAGGCTTATTCCGTGTTAAATCATCACACTGATTCAGACTTGATGTCTCAGATTTTCATGATTTTTTTAATACAGCAATATATCATAGACTTATGAAAAAATACCAAATTTCAGCTATGTAGCACAATTATTTTTGAAGTTATTAATTTTTAAAGTTTTCAATTTTTATGAAAAAATCTCATGTCTTGGCACCTTTGGATGCCTATAGACTGGCAATCAGTGATGATATAAACCTGGGAGAGGTCTCGTTTTAAAGCTGTTGAATGGGGCTTTAATCTGATGTGCCACAAGATAGGGGTCACGGTTTGAAAAAAAAATTTAAATTTTAAAATTAAATTTTTCAAAATTAAAAAAATTAAATTTTTAAAATTAAATTTTTCAAAATTTAAATTTTTTTTTCAAACCGTGACCCCTATCTTGTGGCACATCAGATTAAAGCCCCATTCAACAGCTTTAAAACGAGACCTCTCCCAGGTTTATATCATCACTGATTGCCAGTCTATAGGCATCCAAAGGTGCCAAGACATGAGATTTTTTCATAAAAATTGAAAACTTTAAAAATTAATAACTTCAAAAATAATTGTGCTACATAGCTGAAATTTGGTATTTTTTCATAAGTCTATGATATATTGCTGCATAAAAAAAATCATGAAAATCTGAGACATCAAGTCTGAAAATCTCCCAAAATTGTGTTGAATTGACACGGAATGACCCAACAACAAAATCTAATCAACTTATAAGTTGCCGAGGTTTAATTGTGCCAAACAAACGAAGGGGCGACGAAGCAAGTATATTTGTTTGAAAGGAATGGAAACAATTGAAAATGAGAAAAATAGGAGGCGTAGGCGGGTTGACAGTCGCATATCGAGTATAAGAAATCTATGTGCATGCCAAATGAAGATATGCAAGGGATGTATAAAGAAAGATCGGTTTAGCATGGGTACCATCCTATCTACCTACCCTAAAATATATGTAAATAAATAGGATACAGCATGACAGAATAGATAAGTAATTAATTGATTTTAGTATTGATCAGACACTGAGATCACAAGGTAAATGGAGAATAATTCAATGCAAGGAATTGACAACATGCTTACCTGTATATAGGTAATTATTTTAATCTTTGATGAGGATATAATTATGGTAGACAAGTGAGCAGGATGGAAAAATAATTTAGGGTAACTAATAAGAGTTTGATTACAAAAATCAAAATATTTTCCTAATAACAAAATCTTGTTGACAAACAAGATCTTCAAGGTTGATAACATTAAATAACATGCGCAGAAAAATAAAAACTCAACATCCATAGATAACAACTAGGTAAAAAACTAATAATACTATTATTAGATAGCATAAATTTATACAAACTAATCAACAAAGGATTGAAAAGTTAAAGCATAATTCCCTTGTTTTTATTAATTACCGGCACGCACTATAATAAAACATTTCACACCGAAATAAAGTGTTACAAACATAAATATTTCATACAAGAAAGTGATATCTAAATGTTATATTTTATTTATTTATTTTATATAAAAAAACACCACTCACCATAACAGTATTCACTTTTTGGATGAGTGATGCACACACCATTATGTAGATAGTGACAGGCGAATAGTGTTGATTGGAATAAATTGGGACGTTTGCTTAGTAATTTATTTTAAAATGACATCCAAATAGGATTTCTTATTAACAAATAGTTTTTATTATTTTGGTTTTTGGCATTTACGTTGTCATAACATTGACAGTGTCTTGTTAATGACATGTCGAAAATCTGAGACATCGAAGTATGCAAATCTCCCAAAATTGTGTTGAATTGACATGTGATGACCCTACTACATTATAGAGTGTGTGTAATAAACTCATTCACTCTTCTAGGGATAATTTTTGAGCATAAAAATTTAACAGGTATTTAAATATAACATACATTTTCACATGCATTCTAAATGTGTGAAATCATAACATGCACTTTAACATGACCAAACTGTGTCTTATACGGAATCATGCATTCTATACAAATCATGCAGAAGTTAATTTAAATTGTAGTTCCATGTCAACTATACATTAATGAACTTCATATACAAATTGTTTTTATAAATTCCAAAAATCTTCATAAATAATTAACTAAACAAAAGGTGCCAAATGCTGCCCAGTATGAAACTAAGATATAAACTCCTATCCTACATTTAATTTTAAGTTTAAAATTTCTAACTAGTTATATACCATTGTACAGTATATAAAGACTATATTTGTATACTGTATTATTATATATTTGTATGCTGCCGGTATTTGCAGCTGAGCATGATTGTTGTTACCCATGCAATTAAATTTCTGTTATTGGTTTTGTTTCTTTTGTATTTGAATGTATTAGTGCATTTTTTATTTATATTTATAGACTGTTGTATTATTGATTTTTCATATATAATGTATTAAACCTATTGTAAAAGGCAAATTGCCGTTTATTGATCAAATAAATAAATAAATTAATTAATAATTCAAGAGTTTTTGTGTTTACGCTGTGGAAATCCATTTTTAATTTTAATAAATAAAATATAAAAATATATTATTGAGCACTGTTTAATCTCCACTATATTAGGTTAAATACCGAACGTTTTCGCCTATACTTGTAGGCATCTTCATGTAGTTTCCCTGAAGATGCCTACAAGTATAGGCGAAAACGTTCGGTATTTAACCTAACATAGTGGAGATTAAACAGTGCTCAATAATATATTTTTATATTTTATTTATTAAAAATAAATAAATAACATAGATGTGGATGGGTACTGCCTAATCACAAATGGAGTTGATTAAAAAACATTGACAAATACATTTCTAAAGTGTTTAGCTATGGCCTACTTGTGCTTCCAAAAATAACAGACACAGGGAGGTTGACTTGTAAAATTGTTACCCCATTTATGGGAAGTGGCATTATAACAATATAGAATATATACCCACAATATCACCTATAACCAGCAGATTAACCGTACATCTATCTCCCACAGCTATCCTCATGGCTAATACAGTCACCATGGCACATCAATCATTCTCTGAGCTCTGTGTTCTCAAAACACATGCAAGAAGCTCTTTAGACATCCACCAATATGCTGAACGAGATCAATAGAGCAAACAAGTCTTGCTTCCATGACAGGGTTTTTGGCGGTGTCGCAGGACCTGTCACCAGAGTGGCTCGATCTTGGCAATGGCAACTAACGTTATATGCATAGTTGCTCAGGAAGGGCTACCAGGAAAAAAATGGAGTTAAAGTAGGGAGAGAGAGAGTTAATTAATGAATATTATCAAGTGTACTCACTGCATATTGATTGCATATTTGAAACGACTCATTAGAAAACATAATTTATGACATTCTCTGGAAAGCCAACTTATCACAATATTAAATTTAAACCATTATATGTATCAAATATTAAAATGGAGGTACTACCATCCTTTATACATAATGTATACAGAGTAGGTACATTATTTTTACACCTAGTATTTGAAATATTCAGACATGAGATGGATGCTCCATTATTAAATGTACCAAATAAATCATCCGACATAAGACACATTTTAGTAAAAAGGTTTTGAATCAATGGCAAATATATTATTGTGTGGATTTGATGGACTTTGAACAAATGTAATTAAATTATATTTAAAAACTTACACAGTGAATCATTGGAAATGAAAAATAATTATATTTAGTAGTTTAAAAATAATTTTAAAATGTAGAGTAGTTTAAAAATAAAAAAATTGTGTAAAATGTATGTATGACAAGTCCAAGTGCCTGCATAATAGGGGCCTAGGGACAATTAGAAACAATAAAACAATGAAACTGAAAGATTAGAATATACCATTGCTCCACACGGATGTATTGAGAATTATGTAACGTAACAAATTTCAAGTTGTATGATTCTTTTACATGCCATTTTGGAGTGTAAAACCAAAGAGTCAGTTGTAATAACTAAACATTCTTGATGTCTAATTTGTTTCTGAATTGGTATCATCAGTAATGTAGTAGGACGCAAAAAGAAAAATATGATTAACATATCCTGTAACTGATCTAGGTATAGTCGAAAGAGTGTACATCATACAATAACTATAAAGTAAAATGTATTATGTACTTATGTATGTATAGGTAATGTGTGTATTGTTTAAGCTCCATAATGACATTCCTCTTACAGCAACAATGTGTCTGTCTACATATGCTATTGTCAATGTGCTACTGAAAACCCATATATTACAGTATACACAATCATATTGATATACATACTGATACTGGGTAGTGACTAGTGGGTACCTCAATATTATTGCATATGCTGCATGTCAGCATAATTGAATATGTACTGCATTCAATGTGTCCATTCATTACCAAGTAGGGACTTGTATCATGTGTGTGTGTGTGTGTGTGTGTGTGTGTGTGTGTGTGCTAGTACTGCTTGTGCACAGTTTACACAATGTTATGACATGTACATGTGTCTATACCTACATAAATAATGCTTTTTAAAACAATATTCCCAGATAACCTTTCGCCATATGCTACCATATGCAATAACATCATTCTATCTTATTTTGCATTGTGCTTGTTATACACGTTTTACATTCAATCCAGCACTTGAAAGTGCCTTGATAAAAACATTTCAACAGACAAAAAACTTTTTCATGATATTCATATGCTTCCATGAGCCTCTTCTGAGTTTGTTTACTGGGTACTAGTTAACAAATTTTCAGAAATAAGCGAATGACCTATTATGACCTTTGACAATGACGTTACATCCTAAGTAACGCAATAAACAAGATAATAATATAATAATAAGACAGTGGTGTGGTATGGTATATTGAGTGAACGCAGAGCAGAGGAGAGATAATATTACTATATGGAGAGCTATACAGCAACAGTACACATCTTACTACACAACACGCATACATAGGTACATTATTTTGGTACATCAACATAGATAGAATGCCATATACAAAATTTAATGATGTTTGTCTCTCACCTGTCAGATGTATCTAACACACGAAAGCTATTTTTAGAAACACATAAGTCACGCATATACAACTATATGCCATAATACAATTGTGTAAACATTCACACATTGTATTATTAAAAAACAAACGGATCTCAGTACATAAATCGTGACGTAAATATACGACGACAAATCACTCCGATCATAACAACTATCCATGTTTGTACGTGGTAAGCGGTCACTTTCCATACGATATTTCGGTACACCCAAATCCTCTACGAACTTCAAATGATAACAGGACAAAGAATAATACATATGGCGTTCTTACCTCTCACACATCAACGTCTTAGCCGACGACTTTACTATCATGCTGGACAAGAAAGCAACCATCGGACAAAGGGTCCTTCAAAACACAGCCATCTTGAAAGTTAATACCGTCGTGCCAAATAGTACTCAACACTGCGTCATATTCGATATTCGTTATATAACTACACAAATATATGTCTCTGAAGACATTTTTACACTTTTATATACAATTCACACTTATAACTAATCACTTTAAACACACTAATTAAACATATTCACTCCATTCTTCGTCACAGTCACACGACACGATTTAAGTATCTCACGTACTCCGCTAGCTCGCGTTCGTTCAACATTCACTTGCTTCGCTGAACTGATCGGATGATGGTTCAATATTACGCCGCAATCTCTAGCGAGTCGCTGCCGACGGTACCGCAGCCGCCATTGCTGTTATGCACGTTGCCGTAATATCAATGTTACTACATCTACCGAAAATTTCCCTACATTTTGTATCTCACGTTACTCACGTATGCACGTAGGCCATTATACATCCATGATTCTAAGAGTGAAAAAATCATAGATTTTTATTATAATACCGAAAAAATCTACCTGTATAAATCAGGTTGTGGGTATAAAATTTAAAACTATATAAAAAATGAAGTCTTATTAATCTAATCAGGAGAATGAGCGGATGTGAGAAGAGTGTTGTGGACAGAATGCGTGTAAACAAGTTGAGATGGTTTGGACATGTTGAGCGAATGCAAGATGAAATGATGACGATATTTGCTGACGATCTAAAAATTTATCGTCATATAAGATGTATGGAAGACGCCATTCTAATGGAACAGGATCTTGGTAGGGTTCATGATTATTGTCTGCGTAATAAATTGGAACTAAACCTAAAGAAATGCCATTCTATAACCTTCACAAAGAACAAAATTGTTACATTACACAATTATGCCATCGACAACACCATTCTGAAACGACTCGACTCGGTAAAGGATCTGGGTATCATTTTTGATTCTAAATTACATTTCAACACTCACATAGATAATATTTTGACACAATGCAATAAAATGTTAGGTTTTATTCTGAGGGTGACTAGGGAGTTCAAAAGTCCCACTTCTTTAAAGTCCTTATATGTCTCATTAGTTAGATCGCGAGCCGAGTATTGCTCTCCGGTCTGGAATCCTCTATACGACAAATACAATATTGCATTGGAAAAAATTCAACACAAGCTAATACGCATTGGAAATCGTAGATTCAGGGGAGCTTACTTTGACAACATTCCTGACCTCTCACTGAGACGTGAACTAGCTGATGCCTGTCTATTGAGAAGGATATGTACATCCTCTTTGGACACTCCCCACCTACTGCAATTGGTAGATTTTTCAGTGCCTTCGGTTAGAAGGTCGTTTTGGCCATTCCACTTGAACCGTCACCAGACTAACTCGGGCTTGCGAAATCCTCTGCAAAGGATGATGAAAAACTACAACAACAAATTTAAGGATGTCGACATGTTCTGCAGTAGTTCTCATACTTTTAAAAGGTGTATCTTAAGATTACTTGAGCCGTAACAATCTCGTTCCCCTCTCCTCTCTCTCTTTTTTCCAAATATTACAAATCATTTTTGAATAAGCGATCCATTCTTCTAATAACTAATATTGTATTCTTTTGATCTTTAGTGTGTAAGTTTGACTTTATTTTTGTAATTGAAATTCTTATATATACATCTGGGTGTGCTTGGGCCTCTTTCTTCCTGGGATCTTGTCTGTCTGGCTCTTCCTGTCGTGTCTGGGGGGCCTCCCGGAGCTTTCGGGTTCTGGAGTTTCATTGGATGCTTCGGGGGTGCTGGTGTGGGCTTGGGCTGGGGGGAGGGTGGTCCGAGTAAAACTATATTTATGCCTGTAATAGGGCACAGCATTGACAAATTTTATTTTATTTTTCTTTTCGTTGTTTCTGTTTTTCAATCTGTATGTTGTGCCTGTTGGCGTATGATTGTGAATTAAATAAATAAATAAAGAGGATGTATTTATCTGAAAGAAGGGGTGTGAGGAAGCGCGGACGTCCAAGAACCACGTGGCTTGATCACGTGGACCAAATTCTTAAGGACGGACGCGTGCTGAGTAAGAGAAATCGGCGTGCATGTATGAGAAACTGGATGAATGTAGAGGAGGCGAAAGAAGTATATAAAGGCTCTCCTCCGAAGAAAGGAAACTAAAGACCGTAATTTACGAAATGAATGTAATGTTGAAGAAGTACGAACCGTATCGTGTGTGAGTCTGTTTCAAAGCCTCGCACTGTGAACAGCAAATGATATAACAACATTGAATTTAATCATAGACACATAGTAGGTACATACATTGTACGTTTATCTTAGAATTTAATAATTTTTACCAATTGGGTGAAACAATTTAATAAACAATTAGGTCCTGCATGGTTGGGTTATATTCTGAGAATGTCTAATGATGGTTGGCCAAAAAGAGCACTATTTTTTCGGGTTTCAAGAGTTCTGTCGGCCCGGACGTTCCTCTTTCACAATGCACCGTTCCTATGATAACTACAACAGAGCGAGGTAATTCGCTTTGTTAGTGATGGTATTTAGGAAATTCCACAATGAAATTTAAACATTTTTTTCTTTATTTTATATTCATTCTTTACTGTACATTGATTACAAATTATTAAGTACATAGAAGATAATAAATTGTACATTCAAATTAGATACAATTAATATAGACCATTAAAGGATGACGTCACAGAAAAATCCTTGAGGGGCATCAGGCATCCCAACACAACACATTCACAGTGTTTACGGTGTAATATTAGGTGGGACGCCTAAAGAATAGATACCTAATAATCAAAAAACTGTCAGTGTCGATTTTGTTATAATTTTGTCGTCTGACTTTCTTTTTTCGCATCGGCTATTCGTCAGTAACAGAAATTACTGTCACTGTCAAAATAATAATGACAGTTGTGACCTTGAAGTATTTTACAGTAAATTATGTAAACAAAACGGCATGGCTTTGACGTCTGTCAATTCAGTAGCTATTCGTAAGGAATTTTATGTAAAGATAAACAAAGCCACGCTGTTTTGACGTCTGTCAATATTGGCAGCAGTGTGACCAGATTTGGTAGTTTCCTACTTTTTTGGTAGTTTTTGAGGCATTTGCAAGAATGTTTAGTAGTTTTTTGGCAGTTTTTGTATTTAGTCGGCAAATTATCGGGTGCTTGGGAAAAAACTTACTGATCGAAAATAATTGTCGGTACAAATACGGGATACATTTTAGAAAAAGGTACTGCGAGAAAATATTGTTGAAGATAACCGAGGAGTTTTTTAAATACTTCAAATTCCTATACCATTTTGAAAATTCGGCAACGGGGGGGGGGGGTAAAAATTTAAGCGAGTAACTTTTTTTCAATAGTCGGTATGAAAGTTTCCGAAAAGTAACAACAGTCGGTACAAATACCCGGTAAAAAGGTACTATGTTAAAATATTGTTTAACAAAACCGAGGAGTTCTTGAAATACTTCAAATTCCTATATCATTTTAAGAATTTAGTAGTTTTTGACTTCCCCATTTAGTAGTTTTAGAAAATAAAATCTGGTCACACTGATTGGCAGTCGTAATGTGAGCCCGGCCGCACAACAATATACTCCAAATATGGAACATTTGATAACTTAACTTCACCTTAAAACTTCTACCCCCCCCCTCGTCGCTAAATTTTCAAAATGGTATAGGAATTTGAAATGTTTCAAAACTCCTCGGTTTTCTTTTAGAGTTTTTTCTCAAATACCTCTTTCAAAAAAGTATCGGATACTTATACCGACTTTTATTAAAAAAAGTGTGTAATAGTTAACCAAAAACATATTTTACAATTTCTCTATGGAAAAGTTCACCATAGATAAATTTTATAATTTCTTTCTTTTTTCTATGTAATTACGGACAAATAGCCTTTGCCTTCTTTTTTTTCTCTTATGGCATAACATCCTACAAGTATGATTTGCGCAATTTGATTGTTTGCCCCCCAAGCAAAAGCAAATCCATAGACAAGACCACGTGACCTTTAATGGTCTATACGGAGGGCGAGTTTATCTCAAAGGCTAGATCTCTGCCAACTCATCCACTTTTCTTCGTCTTTCAAAAGACAAAAGGTAAAAAAATAACAATAATGGTTAACGAAAAAATTGATTTCATTTCACTAAAAATATGCTGGAAAGGAACAACACCACCTAAAATGATCTATTGTTGGAAAGGAACATCATACTTCTCCCGTGGTACGATCTATCAAGAAAGTGTTTAAAACTTGCTAATTATAATGCCTTTGTAACTCTCAGTCATCTGTCACTTTTCGCATGTTCAGTGTTGTCTTGTATTACAAACTTTCATCGATTCCTTTATTAAAATCTATTTATAAGCATCACGTTACATAATCTATTGCTACAAACAGCGCCAACCACTGCCAAATTACTGTAACTGTCAGTTAACATAAGAACACAATGGAAAGTTGTTTGCTCTCCAAATATTCGACAGTTCTAAAGAAAGCACTACAAATGGCTCTTAATGATCTTTACTCGCCATCATAATATAAGCTCCAGTAATTTTCTCATTACATAACTTTTCATGTAAGTAAAAAAAAGATAAAAGAAAAAGACAAAATAAAAAGATATGAACGGACGTTTTATCAATAGTGATTATTATTAGCGATGACGATGATTTTAATATAATATTATTATGCTCTATGGCGATGACGGAAGAAAACGATTACCATCCGTCATAATTTTGATGAAACTGAAATTTCAGTGAAATGACCGTAGACAAGTTTTATCCTATTTTTTGACGGATAAATGGAAGTCCCCAGACTTCTGCGGTATCCGGGTGGACGGTGGGTCCTTCAATGTATTTTTTGTCTTATTCTCTATGAAATTGTATTGAAAGTCGGAATCATGTACAAAATTATCATGCTGTCGAGAAGTATATTAATTAGTTTTAATTTTTAATTGGTGTAATTCTTCATTTCTTATTTATCTAGTTATTTTTTATGAAAATGAGAGGGTTGACATCACAGTGAAAGCATTGGATGAACAAGTGAATAGACGTGTTTACTTTTGATGAACCCTGACACTGACACGATAAACATCCAAAGTGATCACTAGCGATGACGGAGGAAAGAGATTACCACTCGTCATAA
Organism: Athripsodes cinereus; assembly: GCA_947579605.1. Taxonomy (NCBI): domain Eukaryota; kingdom Metazoa; phylum Arthropoda; class Insecta; order Trichoptera; family Leptoceridae; genus Athripsodes; species Athripsodes cinereus. The sequence continues at coordinate 18,732,918 of OX388309.1, forward strand.
TTTTGATGAAAGGTCCTTTCACTGAAACGACCATAAACAAGTTTTATCTTATTATTTGTTTAATTCTCTATGAATTTGTATCGAATGTCAGAATCATGTACAAAATTATTATGCAGTCGAGAGCTATATTAGGTAATTTATTTTAAGTGTTATTTTTCATTTTTGAATTTGTTTAATTATTTTTATACGAAAATAGTCAAACTACGTACAACATGAGTGAGAGTGTTGAAATGGCAGTGAAAGCATAGGATGAACAAATGTGAACAGACGTGTTCACTTTCGATGAACAGGTTTGACCCTGACACTCTGGATGATCATCCAAAGTGAAGCAATGTGAACGCTGCTTAACATACACTGCAACCTATAATATGGGTGGCAGTCAGAGATGTGCAAAATACTTTCAAAAAAGTATTTAAATACAAAATACAAATACTTTTGAATTTTTTTATTTCAAATACAAAATACTAAATACTTTTTTAAAATGGTATTTAAATACAAAATACAAAATACGTATTTTCAAAATACTTTTTTAAAATACCTTTTTAAAATACTTTTTACAAATAGTCGAACAAGGTGTAAGACAAAAGTATTTAATATTTAAACCATTGATGAATGAAAAAGAAATTAAAAACTGGACAAAAGTATACATAAATGGAGAAAGGGTTGACATGATTCGATATAGCATTGCTTGCAGACAATTGATGAATGCCATTGATGAATGAAGAAAGCTTGCGTACGCGCATATCAATTAATGGCAGAATTTTGTTTCAAATAATAAAAAGGTATTTTGTAAAAGTATTTTGTGTAAAATACAAAATACTCAGAAAAAGTATTTCAAATAAAATACAAAATACTTTTTACAAAAAGGTATTTGAAATACAAAATACAAATACGTATTTTGTATTTTGTATTTGTATTTTAAATACTTTTATTTCAAATACGTCACATCTCTGGTGGCAGTGCATGTAACATAGAAATATTCTTAATTTTCCCATTTTGTATGATAATATTTTTATATGACAACATTGATAATTTATTATTGTGAATGAAATTGAGTAAAATAGGTATATTTTCCTTCTCTTTTAGTTATGCAGATTGGAAAAGTGGTGGAATATTTTCAGTAAGGTTATAATGTTGATAATATCTGTCATTATAACATTTTTATACATCGTGAATATCTTTTGAAATAGATAAATGTTCATATAGATTGGATAAATTGAAGCTAGCGTTTCGCACTACAGATTAAATAACGCGAGAGCGACGTTTTTTCTACTTATATCGTTACCAATCTTAAACTTCAATTATTATCTTTAAAATGCCCCTACCTAAGCACTGAGAACATAACAGAATGTATGGTAGATTGAAAGTTTTGTTTCAATTTATCAATACTATAAATAAATACCTACCTATATTGATTTAAGTATATGGATTTATATAACATCATATTATATTCGTATCGTATTTTAGAATGCAGTTGACATTACCTGTAATATTTGGGGTTGTCACATATTTTACAACATACGCAACTCAATAGGCACTATTTATCTTTCATCAGTTGTTTAGACTAGATCAGTGGTTCCCAAAGTTAACTGGGCTTCGACCCATCTAATGAAAAATTTCAATCTTGAGACCCACCCTTTAGCTGTTTTAAAGAAAAGAGGGCATAAATATTGGTCATGGAACTACTTAATGCTCAGGGTCCACTCAATATTCGCTCACGACTCACTGGTGGGTCGCGACCCATGGTTTGGGGAATACTGGACTAGATCATTTGTAAAAAGCTGGTGATGAGTCATGGTGAATTCAGAATTACTCACAGGTTACAGGAAGCATAAAAATGTTTTTAAGTACCTACATATTTACTTTAGGAGGTTATTACGAAAGGTCAGTAAAACTCTTTTAGTTACATTGATCTAATATGTTAAAGTTATAAGTATTTGCGTTATATTTTGACGAATAATATTAACAATTATTATAATATAAAAATCTCGAAGATTGATACCCCACATGCCCATGTTTAGGTAATAAAAAATAGGTAGGTACCTACATCGAAAAAAGTGCTAAAAACCTTTTCCCAATGAAAAACTTTGAAGTTTGACACCCCACTTGCTCATATTTAAGTAAAAAAAATGGGTAGGTACTTACATCGAAAAAAGTGTTAAAAACCTCTTCCCAATGAAAAATCTTGAAGTTTGACACCTCACATGCCCACATTTATGTAAAAAAAGGTAATAAGTAGGTAGGTACCTACATGGAAAAAGTATTAAAAATCACGTCCTGATGAAAAAGCTTGAAGTTAAGACACCCCACATATTGGTAGGTACATGGAAAAAGTGATAAAAACCTCTTCCAAATGAAAAATATGCCTATATTTTATTTAGTAAAATATACAGGTACCTACGTGAAAAAACTACTAAAAACGTCATCTTAATGTAAAAACTTGAAGATTTGTCATCCCAAATTTCTTTAAAAAATATCCCATTTTGTGAAAAAAATTGTAAGCACATAAATGTTATATAATTGCCCACATTCGAATTGGTATTTTTGGTTTGCAGTAATGCATGCGTATTTGAGCGATTTGCTATGAAATAAAAAAAGTCAAGACTCTGTATTCCCCAAAAAACCTTAAAGAGTGGATGTATCTATCTGTATCTTTTAATATTAAAGAATATTTTACTTTCATGCATGTAAAAAATATTAGGCGAAAATAAATAGGTTCCCACTCATTGTAAAATCATTTAACATTGTTTATGGATTTTATAGGTAAATCTATTTTTTTTCTACAGCATAGTTTTCTATGATTTCATAATGTCTTCCATTATGAAAATAGCCCAATATGTCAAAAATATGCGATTTTTACTCACTTAATTCAAGAGTTTTTATCATTAGCAAACACGATATTTCATTACGAAAATAAACCTTTAATATTTAGTTTCAGAATTGTTGTATTTATTGTTACATCTATTTTGAAATTAATTCAATACAATGAAAAATGTTTGACTGTGAATATTGCTATTTACTAAACCTTGCATATATTTTTCATAAATTTTGTTGCTAATTTTGTGACATGGTCTCATTGAAATTGTAACATCTTTATCAATATATAAGATAATTAAAATGTTTTTAGCCTTAAACCTGCCCAGGAGATAAGAACTCGTATAGAGTGTATTATTTTACTTCGGTCTTTCCTAATTTCAGAGTCCGTTAAGGACATACCAACATACATACATACGAACGGACTCAAATATTTATGTGTGGATTCTATGAATAAATATACTAAAGTAAATACTGTCAATTTTTCAAATAATTATTTTTGAGGCGATGATCTAAAAATTAAAAATGTTCTTGATTTAAAATATTTAAATTAAATGTAGCTAGTAGGCGGTGTAACTAGCTGCCACACTTACAAATTATAGCAAATAAGTACATAATATACAACACACATACCTCGACTGAACAGAATTAATCAATTAATCGTTTTCTTTGTTTATTTTATAAATACATACACATATTAACATCTTCCATTTTAACTCCGTCGCCAAATTTACATTTTGGTATGTAATTTCAAATGTCTAAGGTTCTCATCGTGATTTATCTGATATTTTAAAATTCATATAATAGGGGGGAGGGAGGCAAAAAACTAACTGAGAACGACGTGCTCCCGTTTTTTGTAGAGACTTCTCCAGCTGGATGGGATTAGTAGAGACCTTCATGAAACAGTTGTGCAGGTGGCTATTTTTTTGAGATTTCATGAATTATTTAGAAAAAAATATCCGTTTTTTTGGGATCCCTCTTGTACCTACCTAAATAGTCATAGAAATGTTTCAAATATAAAGGGTGAAAGATATATGATTATATTACAGTTTGGATAAAATGATATTTGTGTTAACCTTTATGTTTACCTTTATCGCTGAAATGTCAAGCCTAATATCTATTAGGAATAGGAACAATGCTATTCAGCAGCTTTATAGTTTTATAAAATAATGTTTTCCTATCGCTTGCCATTTCAATTTTACACATTTTCTTCTGCATGCCATGAAGTATTACGTAAGTAGGTATTTAATTCTGATAGACACTAAAATTTCATTTAAAATTAATACATACAAACATATCTTATATCATACGTAAATTAGTGGGCACATTGAACACCAGGTTAATAGATACATCATATATGTGCATATGTATATATACAATAAAGTTCATATTATGTAAATTAATAACTGACGGAAAATTTCCGAGTATAAAAACAAAATATAACCACAAAAAATGGAATACATTCGGGACTGGCGCATGTTGCATGGCGTGTACTTGTTTCTCACCGAGAAAGATTTATTTCAACCAATAAGTTTCCAAATATTGATTTCAACAAATAAGTACGAATATTCGTAGCAATCTCCTTTGTAAAGGGAGTCTAATGGCTTGTTCCTTGTATTGAGTTACTCCTACACGTAATTTATAAACGAAAAAAGTGGAAGAACTAATAGAATACAGGACATTAATTCATTACATCAACATTAATAATTAATTCTGTACGTAAGTATATTTTTGGATTTGGAACATTTTGAATAGTGTATCATTCATGTTATAATATGTAGTGTTGTAATGTAGTAGTAGTATATATACAGGAACTTTAACAATGGAGGTAACTTAGTTGTAATGATGGAAGAGGGACAGGGAAATGTTTTCCCAGTTGGTATTTGACAATCAATGTGGGTGCACGGTTTCCCGCTTAGCAACTACGCGTGCGTGAAAAGCCTACATCACCTTAACAATATCTACTGTCAAACACATACATAAACTTCATAGGTTAAGTTTTATATCACTCATTTCACAAATGTTTTGTAATTATAATATCATCATCGTGTCTTTGTGTGACCTTTACTGATGAATTGGACAGAACTACAATATGTTTATTTTGAGTACTCTTCCTGTTGTCAGTGGTTTCAGTATGTTGCCCGAGGAGTGTTTTGATGATGTATTGGTCGCGATGTTGTTCATTTTATAATAGTAATGTTGTTGAATAATAGCTACATTGCACTTTTTGTTATTATTGTTTTACTTGGATTTGATAATGTAACTATTTTTGTGTCATCTGTGGGACAGAACCTCAGAGATAAAGGTGAGTTAAGCTTCTTTTACCATCATAACATGTATAAGATTTGATATACCTAACTAGTAAATTTATTGGAATTGAGATGACAATTTATTACAAATAAAATTATTTGTTTCCCCAAAACCGATTTGTAATACATACATAATTTTGTAAGAAAAAATATATTCTACTACTACTACTACTATACTTTACCATTACGACGTATTCCACGAGTGGGGTAGTCAGCAGATCAGCTGCATGTAGCAAACATGCAAGCTGTCCTCTCTATGCTAACAAAAAAAAATAAGATTGGTGTCATATCTCATCGTTGAACTTAATATATAAAATGTATTTTTTCGAACACCGTCCTTTACAGGACTTTTTGAAATAAAACAAATCGTCCTCAAAGCCCTATAGGGTACAGGATACTGCATTATTACATTTATAATATAGGTATTTTTCAAAAGAAATGTATCTTAAAATAATGTCAGAATTGAAAAAACTTTCGTCAAAATTTTTCAGTAGCATGGCACCAATTGATTAGAAAGATACCCAGCTAGGTGTAGCTATTTTCAAAAATAGACTTACAACAACATGTAAGAAATCAATATACGAGTATAATACAGAGATATTCATTATTAAATTGTTTTAGGGATTGGACGTTAACATTGTGAAAAAAAATACTTCATCAAATCCGACACAACATCAAATCCAGTATGCGAGGAGCATCGCATATTATGAAGACTGTATGATCTAATTTTCATCCGTGGCCATTATGTAAGATGGTCCTGATGAGACACATGCGCCAATGTCGAAACATAACATCTCTTCGACAAATCCAAACTGCATATTCCGGTGACGGGCCTAGCCTCGTTCCGTATGCAAATGCATGAGCCAAGTCTCTGCCCGACTGTACGCAGTAAAATGGAGTAAAACCTTCACCTTCATACTGTCTCCTGCGTAAAATCAAATGATCTTTCATTCATGAGGTGCATGTTGTACATGCATTTCGGATGAAAATTAGATCATACAGTCTTCATATATATATATTATATAATAAGTTACAATCCATTGGATTGGTCTGCAACGAGTTTGGTTTTTCTTCTCCATTCGTCTCTATTCTCAGCCAGTCTTTTCAGCTCTACGTATGAGCCACAGTTCATGTCCGTCTTCAGTTGGTCCATATACGCGTCTCTTGGTCGGCCTCTGCCATTTGTCCCCTCTGTCTTACCCTCCGCGATGGCGATTTGGCGATGAGTATTCCTGGGTGCCTGATGTTGCGGCCAATCCAGTTAGCTCGTTGTTGGCCGATTCTCTTAAGAAGTTGCCTTTTTTCGCCTATCCTGGTTAATACTTCTTCGTTTTCGACGTGTTCCGACCAATGGATCTTAAGCTTGCGTCTGTAGCACCATATCTCAAAGGCCGCCAACCGTCCGCTTTCACTCTTGCTGATGGTCCACGTCTCACAATCATAAAGCAGAATGCTCCATACAAAGGCTTTAGTAAGGTTCTTCCTTACGCTTAAATAAATATTTGGGGATTCCAATATCTTCGATTTTTTGTTAAAGGCAATCCTTGCCTGGTTTATTCTGCTCACAATTTCCCATTTGGAGCGTCTATCCTGGTTTATTCTGCTGCCCAAGTACACGAATTCTCTTACTTGTTTGATGCTCTTTCCATTTATGGCAATGTTCGCAGTCGCTTCCTCTCTTCCCACGACCATACATTTTGTTTTTTCTTTATTTATTTTCATGTTGTACTTTGACAACAGTATACTTTTCATTTTTCCTAAGGCTTCGTTCAGCTCCATCTCGGAGTCTGCGAGCAGTGCTATGTCGTCAGCATATCTTATCATGTCGACCTTTTTCCCATTTATTTTTACTCCTGTCCAGTTCTTCATTTCTTCTCTGAGATCATCAAAATATGGTTTTGATAATTTTTTTTAAAATTATTATATTAATAACAATTGCATAGTTATGTACAAATAAAATTAATAGTAAAAAAAAAATTCCTTTAGATTAATAATATTTCCTTAATTCACATACTTAAGTAGACCCTTTTAAGTTCAGCAAAGACATCCACCAATATGCTGGACGAGAGCAGTAGAGGAAACAAGTCCTGCCTCTATGATAGGATTTTGGCATCACAGTACCCATCATCTTGAACTGACTCCACGAGGACCTTCGTAAATACCAATCAATAATAACGTTCAGGAGCAAGTTGAAGACATCGCAATTAATAAAATAAAAAATAAAATAATCTTTATTGTACATTTAAGTAGTACAAATGGCGGGTTTATTGCCTGCAGACAATATCTGACAACCAACCAGCAATTCCAATATAGTTTCCTGATGCTCCATTAAACGGCGCCGACATAACATAATAATGCTTACGTACAACCTTCTATGATATCACTTCACTAATAAGACAATAGATATGATTACCTAATACAGTAATATAATATTATATGATATTTTGTTTACTTTGCCCACACTTCGATAATTTTATTGGATAAATTGTCTTCGTTGACTCAATTCATGTCTCATAGCCATTAGCTTTTTAATTAATAGTAGTCTGTGTAATAAATTTGTTACAAAACTAAGTTTTATTAAATTGAAAGCTTTAACTAACAAGCTAAGTACCTACACACTTTATGAAGAAATACTACTCTCAATATAGATAGTAAACTGTAATCTGTAATGATATGCCTGCACCTGAGCATTTTAATTATCAATTCATAAAACATTAAGGGTTTTCCCACCACTTTCCCCTGGATGTTTTAAGAGCTGAGCTCCTATATCATCCAGACTCAACGAAACAAAAGAAAAATTCAAAGGGAGGGCTCAGGATTTGCCTTATGGGCTCCCCCCGACAAAATCCTCCCCTAAACTACAACCCTTAATGTCCCTTGGAGGAGATACTCACTACAAGGCACTACTCACTACTACAATATTCTTACAAACTATGTTCTTACAGTTACGTATTGCTACGTACTAAAATTCTTAACACTAAAGACAACACTTTACAGCTTATTATCTAAGTAGTAGAGTATTCAAGACAATAATAATAAATGCTTACCAATCATACCCACCACTGCCAAACACGAAATTTCTTCCTTACTGAATTTGAAAGAAACAAAGAAAGGGAAAGAAACACATTAAACTTCCAAGGCTAGAGTATGAAAGTGGAAGCAAATAAGCAATTGATCAAAAAAAAAAGAAAAAAATGACAAAACCAAGGGACAGAGTGCTTGAAAAGCCACCTCCAACGACAGGAGTAGGACATGCACAAAACAAGTAAGAGAGTTCAGCGGCTCGGTCGCCAAATTATCAGGATGAATCCACTGGTGGCAGTCCAGGTCGACGAAGATCATCCCACTTAAGCTTCCAGGCTTCTACAAAATTTTTGAAGCATTTGAAGTTTGTAGCATTAAGGGTTAATTCTTCAAACCAAACTGGTCTTGGAGTGTCCACACTCAAAGTGTATCAATTCATAAAAAAAACACAATGAAATTATGTCGAGAAAACGTAACATTAATTTAGGAGTACTTATGATCTAAGTGGTCTTAGTTTTTTTCGAGGCCGCGGTCAATTAAATTTTGTGAAGCCCTTAGAGAGAAATTTCAGAAAATATCCAATTTTTCAAAATTTTCGATCCCCATCGCCAAATGTTCAATTTCGTAAATCAATTTGAGAAAATGTGACGACCTCGCTCGTCGACGCCTGCTGCCACCACGACACCCGCGCCGCCGAAGCCTGTCACCGCCCATTTACTCCTCAGCTGTGCTCAGGTTAAATCCTGCACGAAACTTCGGCCATTGCCTAAAAGACTAAAAAAACTTTTTCAAGACTACTGTACGTAGAGTACCTATACCTACCCAAACAACAGAACTATCATCATAATACAGTGTATACATTTTCTTTTCAAATTCAAATATTTGATATCGCCAGTCTATTGCTATTCAGACAGATATTGTTATTCTAAAGTACGTCACTAACTCTTGTCGGTCATAAAATTGAGGAGACGTGTTCAATAAAAAATACATAAAGCACTTTTAGATCTAATTATTCAGTTCATGAATATGTGCAATAATGGCTTTTTAGGTTTAGTCCCTATAGACAAATATAATATTATTATATTTGATGTGAAAATGCTGTAGCAGATTTGAAGAAGGTAGATAAGTATGCAAATTTTGGACCGCCTCGCAGTCCTTCTTTTCTAAGCACCTGATAAAGTGTGTGGATCAAATTAATATTGTAATCGCTAGCAGATACATCGAAAATAAAATAAGTGAGCTATAAAACATACAGATTCGGGAATATCACATAAGTATAGAATATTATATAGATGATGGCACGAAAATAAAGAAGAATAATGTTATATTGTAATCGAAAACAAATGCCTGAAATCAATGTCAATAAAATTCAGAAGTTCAATGGAATAACGGTGATTGTATTATTATCAATATTATTTTGATAGGATCGGATAGCTACTAAACTTTATTTGCGTAATTTGTCATGCATGATAATACTCGATAGTTACACTTCACTCAAACATAAATGACAAAACATTCGAGGGCAATGTTATTTCGATTTGTTTCATTTATAATTCTTCTGAAATATATTCAATATCTCTTGTGCAATAAGCAATGCAGTTTATAAAAAAATAATCGCCACATTATAACAATGAAAAGTGTTCAATAATCCAACGCGAGCAATGATTTATGTTTCGGGTTTTTTTTTTGATATAAATCACTTTTAAAAAATAACATTTTTATGAACTCCTTTAATCTCCTTTAAAGTCCCTTGATATGTAGTGACTTGGTGAGAGGTATTTTAGATAAGAATGGTATTGTTTTCAGATTAGCATGTAAAATGTAGATTATTAATCTATGTTTTATTTTGATGTAGTTTGTATTAATTTATTTGTAATGCATTAAAGCATAATGCATTCACTTATTATTGGCATTTACATATGTACATGTTTTTTACTTTTTAAATATTCTAAGCTTAAGATACACCTGACTATAACGAAATTATTCTATATAAATATTATACTTTTAGGTATGTTACCAGTGGCGGGACTATACTAGACTTTGTTTATTGGAACTCATTTTTTTATAATGAATATTACTTAAAGTTATTGCATTTTGTGATGTGGGCGTAAAAATTTGAAATACCCTTTTATCCAGTGTTGGTTCAAAATACCGTTCGAAATATTCCAGCCATGCATGCAATTATAAAGGCATGCATTGGTATTTTGCATGTTGGTAGGTTGGTACACAAAAAACGACGTTGTAGCCGAATGGTGTTTTTTATGCATGTATGGAAACCACCTCACTGATATTTTATAAGGTAGTTAGTTGTACCTACGCAGTAGGTATGTATGACAGGAAATAATTTTGTTTTGTTGTGTTGAATACTGGAATCATTTTACCGTAATGAGTTTGTCACAATGTTACTAGTCCATGGACCATATTATTAAATATCTACTTATACATAATATATTTACATAGGTATAATGTATTATCATGATAGTACATACATATTATAATATAATATGTAAGGACCAGAGTCGACCAACCGAATACTCAATATACTCCTTACCTGCTCTGTGTTCACATATTCAAATTATTCACTATCAGATTGAATATTATATTTATTCATTTATTTGTACATATCCATCTACCTATTTGAATATTTTATATATTGTGGCATTTTAGCATTTATCTACTTATTCAAGAATACCATTTATGTACATAAATAAATAAACGTAAAAAAGACGATAAATGTTGTGATAATTATTTGAGTTATTGAAATGACGAAAATAAAAAAATAAGTTTCTACACACACAGGTTCAAGTAATTCTTGTGCACTTTTTCAGTTAATAGATAATAACAAGTTAATACTTATTATTCTCGATTAACTGAAAAAACACTAATGTTTCAATTTGTATAAGTTTTATGTTATACTTCTTCTAACTACTACCCTAACTATACATCTCACTTGTAACGTTGACTTAGTATTAACAGTTGAAATTTCGAGAATTCATTTACGGAATATCACTACGGATCGATTTAAAATAAAATGTATACCTTGTCATTTGAGGGTAGAACACGAAGATATATATGATATTATAATTATATTTTATTATATTTATAGTAGTAGTAATGAATGATATTATTTCGGACTATGATTGTACAAGCCTGTATCGAATCTAATTGTAGAGATGAATATGTTTCCATGTAGCTACTCAATAAATAATTATTTTGTATCTATTCACCCATATTTACATTATTTATTTGTGTAACCTTCAAATGGACATAAGGTTCGCCGTTGCGGCTATTTGCCTATTTGCTCAATTATTCGGAGTAATTTTATATAGATTTACCTATATTCATGATTATCAATACATATATTATATAACTGCAAAAATTATGTAAAGTTTGTGCTTATATTCGAACTTTAATTGAAATAAATCAGGGACTCTGATACCTAAACAACATAAATTAAATCAATGCAGTTTTTTGAGAAAACCGACTAATTTATCTATTATATTATTTTTTTGTCTTCGGTCGATATAGGTAGGACTCCTTTCCCTTCCCCTTCCCCTATCCTTTGCACAGATATTGTATTTAATTTGCTTTTTTATTATCCTGCTATTTATTCTTATATCTTTTTATATTTTATGTATTTTCTTGTTTACATTTTATTTTTGAGTATTTATTCTTTTTCGTGTGTGTTTTTTTTCGTCTTTCGAATGGTTGGCTGGAAGATGTTGCTCTGCAACAAGTCCGCCAGTTGACAAAGCACTGCTTTTTATTTATTATGTGTTGGTTGTACAAAAATTTTATTATGTTCTGTTAATAAAGTTTTATTATTATTATAACTAATTTATTATGATTGGAATCATGGGCATAAGAGAGGGTAGGTACTATACCCCCTGGATTTTCAAAAACGGTAGGAAAGTTGGTAAAGTGAAGACCCTCCCGCCTTCCTCCAGAAATCAGACTAAATATAATAAGGAATGATAGAAAGACGACAGTGGACAAAAAATGTATACAGATATTAAATGTGTCAGTGTTTAGGTAGCAGAATTTCACAATGAAATATAAAAAACATTTGTTTTTTAGTAGGTACAGATATATTAACAAACGCATGATTGATACATATCAACTATAGGTATTATTTTTTATTATTTAATATTCATTGATTATTACATTTAGATTATTTCCTTAGTTGATGTGTTATTTATATTCTTATCCATAGCGTATTCAAAAGAAATCGTGCACTAATGGCTATAATATTTTATTCATAATATTTATTTTTCCGTCTGTACCAGAAAGTGGATTAAGTTAATACAAAAATAAAAAAGGGGGTAAATGTTTTATCGATTTAAAACACTTAAAATACATAATACTCAATCACTGTACAAATGTTGTTATTACTCATGTGATAGAACTGATATTCTTATGACAATTTTATTCATTCTTTTGAAGATACGTATGATACTGGTATTCTAAATGGGTGTATCTGCAATGGGGTAGACAAAGAGAACAGTGTAGGTTGATGGAGGAAACCTTTATTGACATCAGTTACAAGGTAAGTAGGTGAGGTGGCGATCCATCTAGATGTTGTAGTGTGAAGGTAGCGCTGATAGGATGTCCAGTCCAGATGTGATCTGATAGAAGTGGTAGACTCGGCGTGTTTATTTAATTTTTATTTATTTATTTCAATAGATACAACAGCTTTAACAATGAATAATACAATAATACAGTTAATTATTTACATCGCCAATTAAAGTTCATATCTAAACTAGGAACAATTTATCAACACGATATTTAAAAAAGGAAGCGGAAGGAAGGGAGAAGAGAATACAACCTAATTCATTGTACAATGGTGTATGTACAGTTGTGATAATATTTTTTTTACAATACTAGAGAATCAAACAGTCATAACACAACATGTTAACAATTAATACACTCAACATGTGGACCAGCAAATATTCCACACTTACCAGAAATGTCTTGGTTTTGAAAAAAAAGCAAAAGTTAAAAAAAAGTTAAAGTAATTGTTAAAAAATAAAAAAAAAATCCTGTATTACTAGAAATCGAAATAAAATCACCAATTCAGTATGATATTATGAATATGTGATGGCTGTACCTTAATCAGCACTAGTGGTTTATAGGCACGTAGGTGCTGATGCTGATGCACAACACTGGCATCTCAACATGTACCTACTGTGGAGCACCCGGCAAAGAATTGGTCTACCACCCTTTTTCCTAAGTTTTCGAGTATCTTGTGATAGGCAGATGTTCCAAAAATAAATAAATATATATTTTAAATTCAGCAATGAGGTTTGTCATCCATTCTGAGAGTTTTAAATTTTTGCTGGCAAAGAGAGGACAGTAGTAGTAGTATCAACATGCTACATCCGATGTTAACATATTTTTTTTATTAATAAAAGTATAAAAAAAAGGTGTAATTTTATAGGGCTTCAAGTTGGTTGTATAAATCGCCGCGTCAGCCGTTGTAGTGTAAATAATGATTGAGTTTAATATAATGATGGTGATGATGATAATAAAGTTGTAAAAGTGTTACGAATCAATGTCTTGTCGTTATATTTACATTACTTTAATACATTTATTATATACCTACTAACATAATATTAAAAACTCATTATTTGTAGCCTGAATTTTCTTTGGGTTCAATATTATTCACCTACCTCTAGATGCGCTTATAGGTTACTCGTAATAAACTAACTATACCATCACGGAATATCCCACAAGTGGGGTAGCCAGCAGACCGGCTGCATGTAGTAATCAAATAAGCTGTCCTTTTTGTGCCAACAAAAGTTAAGTCATTCAGGATGGGTGGCATACCTCATCACTGAATTTAAGGTGTAAAAATCAATACATTTTTCGAACAGTTTGCCTACAACAAGACACTCGAAAACTTGTGGAAAAGAGTGAGAGACCCGCACATTTTCAGGAGAGCACAATTAAAAAAAAACTGAATACGTCAGTAATTTTCAAAAATATACTAAAACGGATATAATTATATCATTTGATTGAGAAAAAGATATTAGGAATCAGTTTGTCGTTAAAGCTAAAAAATGTTCTATTTTATTCGATTAATCATTACTCGTTGTCAAACATGGTGTTGGTACACATTCCTATCTAGGTACCTAAAAGTAGAAGGGAGACGTAGACGTAGACATATTATATACCTTCTAATAATACCTAATGATTTGGTTGCTAAGGATTCATTCATTTAGGTCATCGACTTTCCCTCGATACTTCCGTATTTTCGATTCCAATGATTGATAGAATTTTCTTTATTATTGTGAATAATTCATTTATAATTAAATTAATTCCGTTTTTAAAATCATTTTCCAAATGTATGGAATTGATGCTATTAAATTTTGTGGACATTGCTCTATTTTTTTTATCCTTTTATATACATTAGCAACTCGCTTGTACTCTTTTATACCTAATTCCTTTCCATTAAAACATTTCAGTGAAATTCTTCTAAACCAGTGGTTCCCAAACTATGGGGCTCGAAACTCTCGAACCACCAGTGGGTCGCGGGCGAATATTGAGTGGGCCCTGAGCATTAAGTAGTTCCATGACTCGCTATACTAGGGAATCTATGAGCATTACCAATATCTATACCCTCTTTTCTCTAAGGCAGCTAAAGAGTGGGTCTCAAGATTGAATTTTTTTATTAGATGGGTCGAAGCCCAGTCAACTTTGGGAACTACTGTTCTAAACACATTTCCGTATTTTTACTGCATCACACATTTACATACCCATTGATGATTTGTAGATATTTACTTGTTTTGTAAATTTCATGAAAATTACGCTTCTATTGTATTAGACACAAAATTTATGTTTTATAATCAAAGATCTGAATGCACATGATGTAATTATAAATTCCGAGTATAATTTCCTCATTGTTTGTTCCCTTTTATGTTATAATGGATCATGTATAATGGACAGTGTTATTTTGTAAACAGCGCGTTGTTGATATAGAAGGTAGGTAATGTTTATTTCCAAGAGTCCATACTATATATCAGACTAATCGCAACATGACTACAAAGTGAATGCTTTGTATGCATTTATAATAACATTTAGTCGCTTGCGCTTCCTATAGAATGTTAAGACAGGCCCTGAAAAACAAACATAATAATAATTTGATTTCACTTCCTTCTCTTCATAACTGTTTTTTTACTCAACACAAAATGTTGTACTTCTCTTGAGAGTTCTGGAGTAGACAATCAAAACTCTTACGTTAGAAGATTTTCGAGAGTTGTTAAAAATATTAGATGTTTGTGAAATTTCACTTTGAAATTATTAAAAATTTGGAATTCGAGTATATAGCATAACAAATGTTTTTATTTTTTGTCATGGCGAGGAGATTGTGTATGTTACCTATGAAGATAATTTTCTGAGTCCCACAATTGTAGGTCATGCAATCTATGCTTGTGGATAAATGTGCGAAATTTTCAGGAAGTAAAATAGATTCCAATACATACCTATAATAATAATAATAATATAATAATAATAATAATAATTTTTATTCAGTATAATTTTTTTTACAATGGTATATGGTACAATTTACAATTAGCATAATAACGTATTAAAAGTTTTATAATTTATTTATTTATTTATTTATTCATACATTCAACGGCACAAAAGCCTTTTACAACAATGACTCATTTACAAGCAATACAAACAATTTCCTTACATTAACATAAAAAACAACAAGAAAGTCAGCAAAAAAACATTATCAGAAAGTGAAATACAATATTAGAAATATAATTATAATAATGAAGTCGATATAGCAAACCGTGTTTACGGGCAAATATAAAAAAAATTCAATAAAAAAAACATAATTATGCTTAGCAAATAAAATACTATGAAAGTGTAGAAATTTAAATCAATTAAAAATAATAAATATATGAGTAGATCAAAAACAATAGATCAATGAGAAACATCAAAATGAAATATATAAGTTGAAATAAAATTAATTAAAACAAAGTTAAAAACAGTATAATAAAGTCAATCAAATAAATTCCCCAATCAGCATATAATAATTGCTGGTATGAGGGGAACAATAAATAAATGATATAATAAAAACAATAATGAATTTAAGATACTAAATTAAAATTGTAGAAGTTTTATGTAAATAAAAAATCTTATAAAAAGCCAAAAATCTCATAAATAGTTAAAATTTAAAAGTCTCATAATACCTACAGATCAACTTTAGCTGTAGTAATACTAGAACAAAAAATATTTTTATTTTTCCGTAGGTGGTTAATTCAACAAGTTATGTCACTAAGTCTTTAAATTATTTTTAATATTTGCTTTGAGAGTTACATGCATTGCGCAGGTGTCTATATTTCATATAAAAATAAATTTATTATTGTTCTTTAATGTGTTTTATGAGCTTTCAATTTATTATCGATGCATTACGTGTTATCTTACAAAATTTATTTAGCTCTGTAAGAATATCATTGCAATAAACGTTAGCAACGTGCCCATCAAATAGTATCTACATACATCACGTTTTATTAATAGTATAGATAGATACATATGACATACCTGTACAACATAATAATATTATTGCAATAATTTCAAATCAAAAAATTTGAGCCTAATCTTTTGATATCCTGTATATCTGGATAGGTGAATTTTTCCCGGCATTAGACTGTTAAGTTTTTGTGTGATCATGACTGATCATATGGAGACTTATCTGGTTGTATAATGCTGAGAAGTGTGGATAGCAATTCTGCCGCCGCGTAAAAAAATATCTCGCTCAAACTGAGTATACTTATAGACATAATCATGTCGCAAAAATTATACATCAAAATTTAGCTATTAAACATAATCTTTTAAACTCAAATAATGTAATACCTTATTTTAAATACAACCCGGAACCGGTTTTAGATAATCAAAATTATAGGCTCTATTATGATAAAACCATAATAACAGATAGACAAATACATCATAATAGACCCGATTTAGTATTACATGATAAACGTAATAAAATAACGTACCTAATCGACATCGCTGTCCCAAATACACATAATATACAAACAACCGTCGCAGAAAAAATACGTAAATATACAGAACTAGGAGGAGAAATAAAAAATATTTGGCATTCTAGGTCCGTTTATATAATACCTTTAGTCATGTCAGCTACAGGGGTAACTCCGAAATCTTTAATAAATAATTTACAAAAATTAGATTTACCGGTTAATTTGTACATTAAAATTCAAAAATCTATTATAATAAACACTTGTAATATTGTAAAAAAGTTTCTGAACACAGATATTTCAGGCACAATGCTGGTATTTTGATCCCGCGTTTTGAGCCTAATCCTTTGATATCCTGTATATCTGGATAGGTGAATTTTTCCCGGCATTAGACTGTTAAGTTTTTGTGTGATCATGACTGATCATATGGAGACTTATCTGGTTGTACAATGCTGAGAAGTGTGGATGGCAATTCTGCCGCCGCGTCAAAATAAAACAAATACTCATATCTACATACTGTAGGTTATAACTTATTGTCGACCGACTGTATTTGGTAGAAGTTCATGTTAAATTCATAAAAAATAATATACCTACTAATGTTTAGTAGTTTAATAGTCTGGCTGGACAAATTGATCGTTTAAGGTTATCTTCTGGAATCGCATTGGCCTACAGCTGTAATGATCGTTGAAAGAATCGTCTTATTGTCAGTAATGATAATATGATAGTATAGAGTTTGTTTTTAAGCAAGCTTTTTAAAATTCAACAAGCTGAACACCCACGGTCCATATGGAGTTTGTTCATAATATATATGCTTATTTCGCAAGGGATGTTCATAAGAAAAGAAATTGGCATGAAAAAACTTATAAGGCGTTTTTTTTTAATCATGAATGCTGTCATAAATTGTTCAGAGTATTTTGAGTTTGAGATAGATCATTATTTTTATTATTCCAAGCTGATGTTCAGTCAAAATCCCTCATTGCTGTTTGGCAAACTAGAGCACGAAATTCGTAGTAGGTACTTAGATACTTAAATGATACGTGGCTATCCACTATTCAGGTACTGAAGTACCTCTCCCGTGTATAGTGGTGCCACTGGTGCCAGGAGTATAGGACATTAATATGCTTTGCTTTATAACATAATATTTTGTGTAGGCATGCAGTATTTAGCCTGCAGGTTGTTGGCCTATTTAAAATGATGTCAGTTCCTCAAAGTACGTATTTATTCATTTTCGTCGAATACGTTTACATCCAACTTTTCAGTAAATATAACATTTAAGAACAGAAAGAAAAGCGCCGTTTGTTAAGGTTAGCTTCTTTAGGTAGACACATACTACCAAATTACTCATTGATAATTATTTGTGAAATTATATGAAGTCGGTATATAATATGTTTAGTATATACATACCTATTGTATACCATTAATAATAAACAAAAACACCTGAGTACTGATTATTACATAATAATTATAGTTTGTTTTACCACAGAGTTGTTAAGTGTATCACAATTACCTGTATGTAATATAATTATGTCATTTATGTAACAAAACAAACACTGAAATTATTTTTCTGAGACATTAATTTATTTTATTATTTATATCTATATATCTATCTATTCCCTCACGCCGTATCCCAAGTGGGGTAGGCAGAGAGAACGGAATGCCAATTAGATCTGTTCTTACATACTTCTTTCGCCTCCTCCACAGTCATACAATTTCTCATGCACGCACGTCGATTTCTCTTACTCAAAACACGGCCGTCCTTGAGAATTTGATCTACATGTTCAAGCCATGTAGTTCTCGGACGCCCGCGCTTCCTCACACCCCTCCTTTCAGCCAAGTATATCCTCTTTGTCATTCTTTCCTCTTCCATTCGTTCCACATGACCAAACCATCTCAATTTATTCACACGCATTCTATCTACAACACATTATTATTTATCATGCACACAAATAAAGATGGATTAGATGACTTGATCAAAAATCGATTGAATATTGATGAATGGGTGCAACCATGTGGATGTGGTTACACAAAGCTTACAAAATATAGTAGCTGTGCGAGTATAGTTTGGTACCTACTCGATAGGATCACGGTAGGTACTTCCTTAAAGGTTGTTACGGCCAGATACGGGACATTGACTTTCAGTAGACGATTCCGGAGTAATTTTCCTATTTCCTTCCAATGAAGGGGGATTCTTATTTTCTTTTTTTATGTTTTGTCATGCAAATGTGAACAGAAAACTTGCGACCTGATGAGCCAACATAGGTAGTTATTACTTATTACTAGGTACCAAGCTACCAATTAATATCGAATTAGTTTTTTATTTCAGTAATCGATTATCCTTAATCTAACAAGTTTTTTTTTTATTTATACGGTATTTATAATGTTTGTTTCAGTTCACATATTGGATGAAGATGTATTGGAGCCGCAGTACAGAGAGACAGATAAAATGTTGTCGGTGCGAAATTATGCCTTGGAGGACTTCTTCTGGACAGGATCTGGAGATGGGCCACCTCCACCAGATCCGTTAGGTACCTGGACGCCGTCCTCCATAGCCACCACCACTTTACTGGCCACTATTTTTATAGAATCTCCTTCTGGAAACGGGGTATATATAAAAACAATATGTGTTTATTGTCACTTATAATTAATTACCTACTTGCAATTTCAAAAAAAAAAACAATAGAGTGTTATGTTTTTAACTAAAAACACAGAATTATTCTATTAGGTACCTAATCATTATACAACTTTTTATTTCTTACCTAAATTCTATATTCCAAATTGTATTATTTTTGATTCAGAGACCACCATCATCATCAGAAGAAGAGTGTGTATCGGAGTGTCCCATATCTCCATATGACGGAGCTCCCATTAGTCCCACTAGACCTGGCCAACACAGACCTTCCACTCCCCCAGATCAGAGGTACTGGCTGCTCACTGTACTGCAAGCCCCAGCTGTCCCATTGCCTCCTAACTTAGATCTCAGACTGGCCAAATTGTACAGAACGGCTTTCTTGCGGTAAGTTTGTAATATGTTCTACCTACCTATAATTATAATACTTGTTCACAAAATTTAAAACTTCGTGTAGTGTGATTGTCTTTTACATATGTATTATGCCTGTTAAGTAGAATATGTATCTACTAATTTTGTGATCAATCGAAAGTAAAGATTGAATGTAAAAATTGATTAAATAATTATTCTTAATGGTAGGTACCTATATATTGTAGGCAAAATGGTAGGTACCTATATCAAACAACTTGATAGCAAGTTTCATTATAGGATAAAAGTTTTATCAATACTTCACAAGTACCTACTTCCTGACACACTTAGAATCTATCAACTACTTATTTCACTTTTCATTACATTACTTAGCTACACCAATCCATCAATTCAGATATTTAACTTTACCAGAAATTAAAATATTAAATACCTATGTACCTATTTAAAGAGTCTGTTTTTGATTGATTTAATTTCATCTTGAAACTTGGTGTTCGTGTTTTACGTATTGTGTTGAGGTTGTGTAAATATTTAGCAAATTGTGTAGATTTTAGTCCAAATGAAATAGGTACGGTATCTGTCTGGAAGTCAAAATAAGGTTTAAAAGAAGTTCCTATACTTACTCATAAATCGAATGAGTTATATTGTGTAATGTTGCAAAAAAATTTTTTTTTTACAGTCAACAGGAAGAGCACCTGGGCATAATTACCACCGAATCATCTACATCGAGAACTAAATACAATAGCATAAAATCTTCTCAAAATGACTCAAATATGTCTGAAACTACTAATAAATCTAATTCACTACAAGGAAGCACATCTTCTGAAGAAGTGGACGCTTTTAAATTTTTAAACGACGATCCAAACCTGCAACATAATTATTCAGATTATGTAACAGAACCACAATTTGAATACATAACTAATAATTATGATGTGAGACCACCTGGAGTCCCTAGAAAACTGGAAAAGAGATCTATAGAAAATGAACTTGAAGTAAATTCAACACTTGAAAGCCTCATAGCCAATACTACATTAGACTTAGTTAAAAGGCAAACAGTGAGTGGAAATCAGCCAAATGTGGAAGTTTTTCTCTACAATGTCACTAGGGTATGTATTCACATATATTTTAGACTCTACATTTATGTTTTTTATTGTACTTAGTTTATGTGTACTGTATAAATTATAATTAAACTAATGAAGGCAAAATTCAAGTATTCTCGGAAGCGTAAAAGTTATATTACAGAGCCATCTACATATTGACCGTAACATGATCAAACTTTTCATAAGTATTTTATTATATTGACCTGTTTATTGTTAAAATATTTGTTTTAGAAAACATCGAGTCAAAAAAACTGTAGCTAGTATTATTTTGCTGTAATTTTTGTTAATGTTATAAATTTGCAGCATTGTTACAATTTCAGAATAATTTTAAAAAAATACTCCGTGTAGAGACATCTACATATATTTTTAATAACTACAACTTTAAATATTATTTAGTTTACAAAAGATGTCTCTATATCAATCAGCAATTTTTGCGGAAAAATTAAATCGAATCCCAAGACAAGATTGTCAACTAGTTGTCTGTTATTGCACTATACTTAATTTTTATAGGAAGGTGAAAGCAAGGAAGAATTAAAGGTAATATATTGGGTATCTGTCGGAGGTCACCCTGTACCAGCACTGACGGCTGCCAGAGACATGAGATTGCTGGCTGATTCTGAGGTAGTTGCAGAGTTGGGATATCCCATAACAACTAAGGCTGAACGTAAGAATTTTTAATGAATATTAAAATAGTTACCTATCAGTTTTATAAAAGTTCAACAATAATTATTGTTTTTGCTCCCACAGCTTATTTGAAGTTCCCTGAACCCCTGAATGGTGTAACTCGTGCTACTAATGTACAAGATACTTGGCTCATAATTGGTGCAACTATTTTGGCAATCATTCTTCTTCTAGTAATGATTGTGTTCTTAGTGTGTCGCTTAGGATACAAAAATAAATCAACTGGAAGTGGTAAGGGATTAAGAAGTAGGCCAAGTATTGACAGTAAAGGTGTACAGTATCCTAGTGAAGGGAAGGACAACATGGGATATATGCAAGAAGATGGAAAGGTACTGCTGAAATTCAAAACAATATGCTTTTGTTAGACAACGGTTTTCTATAAAATGTTGTATATTTTTTTAGTTGGTTAGTGTTGTCTCTCCAAGTAAGCAAAAAGTAAGTTTATCTAAAGGAGAACACCATGGCAGTCCTACAAGAAGATATGTGCGAGGTCCACAATATAAAACAAATAGAGTTGGCTCAGCCGATAGTTCATCAAGGTATTAATAAATCCAATTAAAATATGCTTCTGTAAATTAAGAGCAGGTAAATACCTAAAATTTCATCATATTATATAAGTACATTAATTCATTTTGTAAATAACATTTTCAGCACATCAAGTAGTTCAGATTTATCACAGATGAATGCTACACTGCGTCAGAGACAAAAGTTATTTGAGCAGCAAATTCATAATGAATATGCTATCATCAATAAAAGGAATAAATCAAAACATAGAAAAATAAGATCGAAAAAGGGTAAGTAGATAAAAACAGATTTTAATAATATATTTATGACCCTTGATATGGGGGGGGTGAGAGAGATGGTGAAAGAATGGTTTTGGTTGAGGATAAAATAAATAAAATATTATGCCAAAAATGCCAGCGGCTGAGACTCTACTGGGCTACTTACAGCACTCCAGGAGTTAAAACAATAAAATTGTCTCGATTAAATTATACAGTGAGGCTATATAAATTAAGAGACGACAAGTTATCTGTAATTAAATGGACAAATGTGTAAAAGACAAATTTAGATTCAAATAAACATTTAATTAAAAATAAAAAAATTCTTACCACTATTACAAACACTCAAAAACAAGGCTAGACAATACTACGACTTACTCACTACCCCGTATTGTCTGTGCACACGTAATTATCCCCATTAAAAATAATTAACACACTTGATAACTAGTTCAATTAAGAAACGAAGCACTTTCAAAATAAATTCATTTTCACTTTACGCTGACGAACAAACGGATCCCACGTTGAGGGGGCCTCAAGCATGAAAATGCTTAAAGGCAAAACAAGTTGAAGAAGGCGCCCCTGGGCGCAGTGCTGGGAGGGCGAAGTCCCACGTCCGAGGCTCCTGGAGGCAATTACCAGCCTACACAGGTGCATAGTTGGCTCGTCATGACTTCAGGAGTAGAATATCTCGACTCAACTGAAGTCCAGTGGCCAGAGACAGACTTGTCTCTCTGAAGGTCAGATGATGAGTCATTGAGTGATGGCAAGAGCAATCCTTCTACCAAGGACAACTGACTACTCACTACGACTCGCTGATGATAACTGTTCACCACTGATGGCTGATGGAGACTAACTCATCTTTCAAGGACATTTCTCCGCTGTTCCTTGAGTGGTGTAGAGAGGGATTGGTCATATACCCCTCCTACGCTGTGATGCATCTCTGTGCAGCGCCGTGATTGGCTAATTGAATACCAATACACGCTCACCGCAAGTTCCATTGTATTGCGAGTACACCTGCACCCTTGTCTGCATTCCAGGAATTATGTACATGATGAAATAAATATTTACAAATAAGTTTGATATTGTTAAGCGTCCAATGCGCTGATTTATAATTATTAATTAATTCACATATGAATATTTAAAGCGTCTCTTGCACTGATATTAAATATAAAACATTTCTTGTGTCCATTATCACCATTATTATTATAGCGTCTTTTCGCACAGCACAAATAACACACATCTTATTCTATTACATAGCACAATACAACCCTTTAGGTAGATAATTAAATACTCAAACTACGTATGTTACAATAAAATTAAAATTCATACCTAAAGAGTCGTTTACATAATTCAAAATATATCATCGATATCAAAACTCAATAGATCGAAGCGTAGGTATAAAAAATCCAACCAAGCAGATACTAAATAATTACAATACGCAGACATTCTAGAATCTTCATAAAATAATTTGATACATAATGAATGCGCCTTAAGTTGATACATAATGAATGCGCCTTAATCTTTTGTTGATATTATTCTCTTTATTACCCCTGTTGCCATGCAGGTACAAATATATATAAACAATAATATTATGAATGTAGGTACATAGATTAGTAAACAAATAAGAACAATATTAACGCCGGTACCTTTTAAATGCAGGCAATATTTTTAATGTCGGGATTTTCATATTTCTCATGAACTGCATTGTCTATTTCGGTATTTCAATACCACTTTCGAAATAACAATTATAATTTTTAATGATAACTTTTCGGCACAATACCTACTATACCGGGCATATCACCCTTTTTAAAAGAACAACAGCAGATAAATGAAATAGTCCAAGATAGTATAATGCCCACTAATGGTGGGATCCAATAATCTGTCTAACCATTACTAACAGTTAAAAGATAATGTATAGGATTTCTACTGACAGTAATGGATACACAGATTATTGCAACCGACCTGGGTAATGTGTAAGTTTCATTCATTAAGATA
This sequence comes from Athripsodes cinereus, assembly GCA_947579605.1. Lineage (NCBI taxonomy): Eukaryota > Metazoa > Arthropoda > Insecta > Trichoptera > Leptoceridae > Athripsodes > Athripsodes cinereus. Next base: position 18,757,596 of record OX388309.1, read on the forward strand.
AGATTGATCTTCAGAACAAGTTGCAATTTTTTTTTGAAATTTTAACTTTAGTAGGTATAGCATACACGCCCCGCGCAGGTAGTCCTGTGGAGATAAAGGGAGATGGTACACTGCAGAGGTTCCTCGTGTCAGATCCTCCATCACCAGTGGCTTCCTCTTCTGATGTCAGTGTCTGTGGAGATAGTGTCCTCATCAGAAGACCTACAGGACCAGTCAGTCCTACTTCATATCTCTCTATGCCATCGGTCAAATCGTTTCCCAGGTAGCTCACTCAAATTTCATTCAATGTTGATTTTACTTAGCTTTGAAAACAAGTGTCTTAGAAGGATTTTGAATGTCAAATGGTATGAACATGTCACAAATGATGCTGTGCGCCGACGCACTCGACAGAGATCTGTAATCTCCGTAATACAGGAGAGACGATGATCCTGGCTGGAACATGTTATATACTTAATCATTAGGAATGTCGTGGAAAGAGGTGACGCAATTGGCATAGAGACGCTCTGAATGGAGGAGGCAGGCTTCTGCCCTGTGCTCCTGAGAGGAGCGTTGAGGGTGATGAATGAAATGAATGAATGATTTTACTATCAAGTACATATCATTATATACTATCTATGTAGGTACACCATAATAATAATTATATTCTACACTCTACAGGAAAAAGTGTGTTAGAAGATATTGCTCCTTTGTAATAAACTCTCCCCCTGTTTATTGATTGCATTTAATTTCAATGATTTTCTCTATAAAATAATTAGTATTGTGATCAACTACAGTAAAGAATGAATGAATAAATAAATAGTAAGTAATGTCATTGAAAGTATTAAAAATGCATAATTTTTTGTGCCATGAATAACATAAATATTCAAGATAAGTTAGGATAAGTAGTGAAGTTCATATAATTATTAAGGTGACTATTAAAGAATGTGATTTCTTAAAAACACAGCAAAATAAAATGAATTAAATGTTAATGTACCGTTATTTTACAGAAGTAATGTGGTGGAGCCATTGTCAAAAGTTTTAGAGCCTTTGAGTGTGAGACACTTGGACATGGATTCCCCTGTACATCAATATGGTTCCATAAAACAACAATCCAAAGATGGAAATGATGTGCCTGATGATGCCAGAAATGAGAAACATCAGTCAAATATTCAAAGAAGTGTGACACCAAAGCATTCTCCATATTTGGTGAGATTAGGAAGTATGGATAAAGACCCCGGTGTTATTGGGCCTATGGTCTGGGATTTACACAATCAAAGAATGAAAGGTGAAGAAAATAGAAATTTGTATTTGTTGATTCTATTTCATTAATTAACTTCCAATTGGTCGGTATAAAAAAACACAGCACAAAAAATCAGTAATAATTGTTTTTACTTGCATGTGAAAGTTATTTATTTTGTAATGAAAAGAAGTATACTTTTAGTGCATTTACTCATAAAAATATTATAAACAGGCAGATAAATGTGTGTTTGTATCTTTGATAAAATCATTTCTTGCAGAATATGAATTTTTGAAAAATTCCAGATACAAAAGCAAACTTGGGAGACACAAGTGGTGCCAATATATCAAAGATGAGGCAAAGATTTACTGAGCTTGTTGATGATGCATTCAGCTTATTTGGCAGCGGGTACAATACACCTAAATCTCCAAGTGATGTACCACGAAGAGAAGTAAAGCAGCCCATTAAAGTTTCTTCTGTTGAAAAAACGATTCCAGAGCCTTTTTCCAGACCACAAATGATTAAAATAAGGTAAGTGGTTTATTTGAATTATAATTTAATGTGAAACTTTTTCTTCTCTAACTCTTATAACATTATTGTGGGAGACAATCCTCTTCCTTGCAAAATGTGTTTTCGAATGACTCAAGAGCTTTTACCCAATAAGCTAAAACATTAGTACAAATATAGGCAAAAATATTATTAATGCATGGAAAAATAACATCAGAGAGGACAACTGACTCTCTATGAATAAACCCGGATAAAAGATCAATTTGGAAACTGTTGTGAATGTTTTTAGTTGTTAGTGAAACCAGTTGACAATAAAATAGCACATTTTAACCATTAAGTATTATTATACACACTAAAAATATGATATTTATGTTTTGAAATAATCAATTTTCTTTAATTACTGTGTATTTTATTAACAGTGAGCCTGCCGGAATTCACAGTGGTGTAGAGCAACGCCCTCTCACAGGATTGCCACCACGACCCCCTCCGCCGAGACAGGGGATAGCGTGGGGATCTACATCAGTTGTTCCTATGGTAATCTACCTTAATTTTCTTTTAGTACTAGGTATAGGTATCCATTTGTATTTCCAGCATATTCATAAACATTCAGGTGTACATTGTGTATATATTAAATTGATACTGCTCATTCCCTATTGTAACATAGTCTCAAGTATGTCTTTCACTTTGGAATTTATATTAAAAATAGAGATACATTACATAATATATGATTATAACTTGATTTGGTATATTTTTGGTTCATCTAGTCTCGGTCTTCGAGTGCGGGAGGTACACAAAGACGACCTATAGTGGACAGTGTTCGAGTTAACTCTGAAGGAGTGCTTCCAGCTACAGACCCTGCCCTACCTCTCCTACAAGCCATAAGAAGTGAATTGAATAAACTTCCAGGAACTAGTGATGCATAGTTGCCTTAATATTCATATACCTAAGTGTTCAACAGTGAATTAAAATGTGCCTATACATTTTTTTATAATGCCCTTGAATACCAATCTATAAATAGTTTTAACTGTATAATATTTTATCTTCTTCCGTAATTCAGAACTATACTTTTATTATTCCTCCAACATTTGTCATTATTTTCTCATATTCAGAATTTTAAAACTGGTTATAAATGGCATTACATCAATTATGAATTACAAAATAATTTAATATATTACTTGCCATTTTATACATTAGGACAGTATGTTACTCACTAAATTGTGAAGATGGTTATAACAGAGTTCATTTCCATGAAGCTCACTCCAAATATATATTTTCTTGAAACTTTACTATGACTTTGGCCGAATGTCATTGTAAAGTTTCAGGAAATTCTTGGTCAACTTATCAAAAAATTTAAAATTGTGTATTAAGTTAAATAATTTATACAATATTTTGATACTTAGTAAGTTTGAATATGAATACAAAACATTCACTATATATAAGACATAAGATAGTAATATGATGTGTAATACAATGAGTAGGTATAAGACCATTCCTCGTGCATTATTGTTAACTATTCCGTCCATTAATGTTAGTATTATTTGAATAAACTTAATAACAAAAATGATTTTATCCATTACCTGGTGTTTGTATTTTATATAAGACAAATTGAAGTAATTAGTAGTTTTATGCTAGAGTATTGGACTTTCAATCAAGAGATTCTAGGTTCAAATCCTCTCGCTTTTGACTTACCTACTCAACCTTTACTACACAAGTATACTACTTGCTGTGAGCTTATTTGGATTTGTAACAATCCCAATTTTTTTCAATATGTTTTATCAGTGACTTGGAATATTACTTGTCGGGAAAGTGGTAATAAAATATGTTTCTTTTTTCAAATAAAACATTTGTCAATAAAATTTTATGAAATTTACAAAACAAAAAAAAAAGTATTCACATCCAACAAATATATTAAACAATGAAAGAATATTTTCCAAAGATAAGACATTAAAAAAATTCTTCGTGTATAATAAATAAATCACAATTTCAAGCATTTGCCATAAACATGGAAGTTTTCATAAAAAAAATTAAGAAGACACGACACTAAAATTTAGATAGACATAAAATTATTATAGCACTTAATATGATGCGATAGAGTTATGGGTTAGAGAGTTTAGACAATTATAAATTACATAAAAAACCTACGTTGCACCAACTTGTAAGATTGGAATAGTGAGAAGAAATGCATCTTTAACATATGAACTGCCTTTTTCTGCCTGAAAAACAAAAATAAAAAATAATGGTAAGTAAACAGTCACTGACAAATTTACATACATAAATTGACATTTCAGTATTCAATAACATTTATGTTCCGTGGAATCCTTGACAAAGAATACATCTCCTAGTCTTTTCTGTAAATTTTCAGGTTCCTTGTAAAAAGCAGGTGTTAGTGGACTAATACAATATTTAACATCTATGCAATAAAGATTATTATTATAAGTACAGTCTGGCAAGTAATGTGTGTATTTATAATTAGTTAGCTTGATCCACACTCACTGAACAAATGATGCAAACGAATATTTTGTTGATATAATATTTTTCAACTTTTTCTTGATACGTTGATGAATTCAAAAAAAGATAGGTAAGGTAACACACACACATAAAACTACTTGTCACACTTACCTCCAAGTACACTGTAGTCATGGCACTTGTCACATTTTCAGAGTTTGTGCATTGCTCAGATAATTTATTCAGTTTACTTGTGTATACATTTGCTATTTCTCCAATGTGATGAGATAAAATGGCAGTAAGTCTAAAAATATAATAATGTACATTTACGTAAGTAGCTTTAAGAAGAGAAATAAGGTTTTCATAAGATCTGCAAGGAATATGTTAAAATGGATTATATTGAATATTTATTTAAAAAAAAAATGACAAATATCAAAACAACATTAATTTATAAGTCAATGTGTGGTACAGTCTTGGAATTATGTTACATGCTACAGCTAAAATGCTTGTGTAAGTATTGAAAATAACTGTACTGAGCTATCACAGGATAAGCACGTATGTAATGAAAGACTATAATAAAACGTTGAAAGAACCTCTACATTCTCAGATACCTCAGGAGTCGAGGATTCCTATTTATCTGAATTAGCAGACACTCCATCTTATCCTTACAGACGACCCGAAGAACAGACCGATGTAAGGCGCCTAGCAGAATTAGTGTGGAAAAAACAATAACAAATACATATGGGGGAAAACAAAATAAAATCCACACAAAACAAAAAAATACAATATATTGTGGCAGGATTAACAAAATATTCTTTAAACCTGTCCGTGAGTGAATAAAGAAAAAATAAAAGTGTATGGCAGAGTGAATTAATTCAACTTTCACTTTTTGAATATTTTTTTATTGCATATTATAGAAAATGATCCCTAGAATAAATGTTTATAACGAACCAACTCTCAAAAATTAATAATAACGGAGTTATACAAGTTATACAATGACGTATCAAAAACAATTTTGATACGTCATGTCTGCTCCGGTATTGTCAACAATGGGTTCAATATAGGAATATTTATTAGTATTAAAAATATTTATTTTTATTTGTTTTTAACAAAAACTTATGTAGGTACTAAAAACTAATTAAATTGTCCAGAATTAGCACAAAAAGTAAAAAAAATCACAAAACACTCCATAAAATAACACCTATAGCGCACGAACGCACGCAGCAAAATGGTTTGCAACCGCAAGTGACGGCTAGGTATTTCAAGCGGCGGTCACGTGACATTTTGTATAGGCGATAAATAAGGTCTAAACACGCCTATTTTTAAATTTTTTCCTTGTGATTGGTAAAGTACATCCGACAGATTGGACCAATGATGAAATTGACGAATTTGGCGGGAATACGTAAATATTACTGGATCAAACGCACCGTTGCGTGCGTACTCCAGATCCCATAATATTTCTTGCACGCACCGGTGCGTTGGTACTCCTTTACAGGTTAAAAACCAAGTTTATACCTAAACATTATACTATACAGACAAAAAAATCAGTACAGATGGCAGAGGTAAAGTGTGCAGAAACATTTGGGTTTTAAGACAGCGAGTTTACTGAAAGACTATAGTCAATTATACAATTAAACTTACTGGGTTAATCCATCCGCTTCATCTGCTGTGGATCTCCTTTCCCTGACACTCAGGAGTGCGGCACATTTGTGCAAGAGCTGGACTGAGAGAGCTGAGAACTGAGCTATATATTTTATGGCCAAACCAGATATGTTTTCTATATCATCTTCTAGATTATTTTCAGTTGTGTTATCATCTGATACATCTCGTGATTTATTTATGGATTCAAAAAGTTCCTTCCAACAACTGTAACACAATTAGGTATATTAAAAATACTTCAATGCATCACATAAAATAAAAAGTGAAATAATAGCCAATGAAGAATAAGTAAATGCAACTGAATTTACTTTATTATAAGTTCAAAACTAAGTTTGATTCCCAAATCCTTAGTAGCGTCTATTAATTGTTGATGGAATGACTCAACATCATGATTGCTGTCAAAATCACCTTCATAATCAGGCAACTCGCATATTTCTGTAATAAAAGTATATTCAATAAAACATTAATTAATCTGCCACTTTCACACATATACATAAATATGATTATATAATATTATTTATTTGAAATCACTAAAAGATAACCTTTTACTTGTTCTAATGTTTCATGTAATTCTTTTAGTTCATTTTCAAGGCATTTACTGGCTAATGTTTGTATCTTTATGTCACATTGCTTAGATAACATTTCTAATGCTTCTAAATGCACTAGTCCTGAAAAAAATGAAACAAATATCAAAATAAAATTATATTTCAAATTATATTCAAATTTACAAAATTATACAAAATCAACCAACCTTGATAATCATCAAACAATACCTCAAAATGAGGATGTTTTTTCTTAGGAAAATCTCCGCTTTCTGTATTTGCATCTTGTTCTTCTTTCCTATCTTTGGCTTCTCTCAATAATGTGGATAGTTTCACCCTTCCGCCAGGTTCATCTCCTTGAATCACTTTCATTGTTCTCTTTCCTATTTCTTCTAATGTATCTAACCCTCCTGTTATAACTGTTGAACCTAAAAACACGCTAACAAATGAAAAAGGATAAGACTTGAAAATCACCTTAACTCACAGGGCAAACACTTCCGAATTTGGAGAGAGGAGCTTCAGCGTTGCAGGGTCGAATTCTAGGAACCGATTACCAGCGGATCTAAGACAGAACCAACCCACTGCAACGTTCAGGAGAAAGCTGAAAACATTGCTTTCCAATAAAAGCCACGGCGCCCTTGAGATGGTCACGGATCATTGAACGGAGCCAAATACAAATTGTTTTTATAATTATTATTATTGGAATTTTATAATAATGATATATAGGTTAGATACCTGTGGTTTCCACAAGTTTTGTAACAGATGAGACAATTTTTCCCAGTTGAAACCCTCCAATATTCCTCTGATTTTCCACAGCTTCGCTAGGTTTTTCCTTACTTTCACCTCCTTCATTTGTCGTTTCATTGCTCTTCTCTTGGGACATACTCTTTTTCATGTGTTCTTCTCTCCTCATTTTAGACTCCTTCTGTATCCTCACCAGTTCCTCAGGGTCCGGTGCCCCCATTCCAGATTCTATGACATTCGATACAGTAGTAAAACCCTGAAAGCAAATCGGTATGAAGAAGTTTGGTAGAGGGTATTTGGTTTATCTACAAATTTTGATTCATACTTTATTTTAAAAAAAAAATTAAAATAATGTTATCTTCTAGTCATCACGTTGATCCACCCAGTGGCGTGTATAGACTTTTCATGATGGTTAGGCACACAGTCATACCTGAAGATCTTCTATATGGCCTCCCACAACAATGTAAATAAAAAGGTATACTTTAAAAAAAAATGTATCTGGGTTTTTGTACAACCTTATACACCTTTCACAGTAAGCTAAAAGTTTGTGTTGTGAAAGGGGAGTTTGCCGGCACCTGGGATTGAACAGAATGTGCATGAGACCGAGACTCTACTTCCAGGCTACCGATGAACTAGAATTAACTTCATTTGTTCACAGAATCAGCCTTTTACATGTAGAAGATTTACATACATAATTGAAATAATGTATACATAAGTATAATGAATTTAGACACAAAAAATTAATTAAAAGTTAAAAAAAAGAACAATTCAATCACAGCATAAATTATGAAAAAAATTAATGCATTGCATGTCAATTAAATAGTTGGGATTCTTAGTCAAATTTTCAACAAAGAAAGGGATAGTTACTATGTCATTTTATTCATAGTCAATAGGTCAATTCAATGTCAAGGGTTCGTACTAAGAAACACATTATGCTTTGAACCGATTTTTCAATTATCGGAATTTCTAAATGAATACTTTTATTATATTTTTTAACTAAGAAATCTCAAGTAGAGTCAAACTTTTTAGCTTGTATGAAGGACAAGCCACTGATCCTAATACGAGTTGCGTTATTGTTTAAAAATAATAATAAAAATAAAACTTATATTTATATATAATATAAATGTATTAATCACGAGTCCTCACCTGTGAGACATGTGTAGTGAGTTGTGAGACTCCAGATGATATGAGACTGGCCCCCCAACCTCCCCAGCCTCCCCATCCTCCTGGTGTATCTGAAGCCTTTCCCCCGGAACTTCCTAAGGAACTTAACTTGTCAGCCAATTCTTTGAATTCTTGTTCACTATGCACTGTTTCTGGTTTAGGCGCAACCTAAAAATAAATATATACACAACATTACATTTCCCACAAGTGACGTAGTCAGCAGACTTACTCCATGTAATAAACATATAAGTCATCCTCTTTTTACCAATAATAGTTAAGATATCAGGATGGGTGGCATACAAGAATTGAAGATACTGAATGTTTTAAAATGATGTTTTATGAAAACCTGCCTAAAAATATATCAAGATAAATATGGATTTGAAATAAGTCTAGAATAAGATTGTGTGGTGATGAAGGTCAGCATTACATGGAATTGAATCTGATATCTTTAGATTGGAAGTCTGAGACTCAAGAGTCAGACATCAATATACCGACAACCTTTAATTATTACAGACAAATATTTCCATTATAAAGACATACAGGATTTCTGTTGCTTCACAACAATTTAAGACTTAAATGTAAAAAAGGTTATCTCAGTAATAACTGCAGTCATTGTAAGTAGCTGAGTATGCAAAATTTGAGGACCGAGTTTCATGAATGCAGTTTGGTTGAGAATAGCTCAGAGAATAATAAAATTGATGAGAGCACCTTATATGATGTGTTTATGAGAGTTATGCCCTAGAATTACCACAGAATAGTTGATCCCCTTCCACATAGATGGGGTATACATAGGGGATTCAATCCCGGGATCCCGGTCGTATTTTAGTCCCGAAAACTCCGGGATTTAATTTAGGAAATCCCGGGATTTTCGGGATTAATACAATTATACAATAAGTCAAGAATTTGGGACTCATTCGCATCACTGACAGCCGAAGCTCGTGTTAGTATCTTAAAAGAGCGCTATTCTGAGTTCGATATCTCACTAGATACGATATTGTGGCAATAGTTACTGATGGTCCAAATTACAGTTGGAAAACTTGTTAATGCAAAGCACCTAGTTTGTTTTGCACACAGTATTCACTTAGCCTTTTGTGATTTATTGTATAGAAAAATACCTGCAAATGAACCTATCAGTGATGATATTTTATTTATTTATTTATTTACATAATACATTAACGGCTATCGCCTTTTATTGATAATTTGGATGATGATAATGAAGAACTGGACTCAGGATTAACCTATAAAACCGGTTTTGGTGAGTTTGACCAATGACTGGAATATTAATGAAGTCGTAAAGAAAGTTCGTAGTGGTTCTTATTTTCAAAAGAGCATCTTTGAAGAATGATACCATGCTTCAAAACTATATTGAAGAGGAACATGGAAGAGAGCTTAATTTATTGTTTAACTGCAAATCGAGTTGGAATAGTCTCTCAACAATGCTTAAGCGATTTGTTATTTTAAAAAATAGCTTCAAAAAATCACTCACCGACCTAATTCAAATAAATAATTTGTAAAGTCTCTGGTCAATTTAAAAAAACAAGTTTTAACATTGATCCCTGTAGTATGTATTTTTTGTTATGGGTTAAGCTAAATAAGTCTAACCAAGTTGATTTTAAAAAAAATATTCCAAAATAGTACATACAAACAAACATAAATAACAACATTATAGAACATATTGCCCCACATTAAAAACTGTTCTGGGTTAAAACTATGAAATAAATACAAATACAAGAATACAAATTAAAAATATAAAAAAAGTTAAATTGTTAGTTTTATAAATCATAAGTGCACTGTTTGTTTATTTTAGAAGAAGTTTGAAGTATAATTTTGTTTAGCCGACTTTTTGTAGATTCAAAACATAAATTCAGTACCAGATAAATAAAAAAAAGCTGATTTTGACATGGACTTATTGTTACCACTTTACATTACCAATACAATCCCGGGATCCCGAGATCAACTGTAGATAATCCCGAAATCCCGGGATTAGAAAAAAGGGCCGGGATCGAATCCCCTAGGTATACATTACCCTCATTCCACTCTGAGGGCATTGTCTGTATTCTCCATATCTCCTCTATTGTGCATAGATGAAATATATCCTGAAGAAGTAATCTGCACATCAGATAGCTTGCATTTGTCAAGAGCTACAGTACAAACACTTATATGGAATAATGCTCATATTTTTTTTGACACGGAGAGGATAGTTTGCATGTTTATTGCCTTCGGTTGGTCTGCTGGCTACCCTATTTATGGAATATGCTGTGATGGGATAGCAGTATCGTCAATTAAATTACTTCATAGTATGTACTCCATCGATTTTCCTTACAAATTAGAGAGGTGGGACAAAACAAATTGAAAGATGCATATTATTATTTTCTGCGCTATTCTCAACCAAACTGCATTTATGGAACTCAGTCCACATTTTTTGCATATTCACTTCCCTCTAGAGCCCGATCTAAATAATATTATACTTATTTGATTCAAAAATAAAAATATTTGAAGACGTTTCATATTTTATACATGACATTTTAAATATGTCTCAAGGATATGAAAAAAAATGCAGAAAATGCTGGAAGACATATTTTTGCACACAGTGAGTATTACATAATAAATATTTATTTCCATTTATAAATGAAGACAACAATATCCTTACATGAGACTGAATATCCTCCTCTCCCCAATCATCAAAGTCCCAGCCTTCGTCACCTTGTTCATTGCATTCCTTTTCATCACTCATCTTGTCATCTGTTTTTATTAATTTGTCTTCCACAGTTTCCTCAATGACATCTTCACACAGCTCTAAAGATTCTACATCAAAATTTTCCCATCCATCGTCCGATTTAGTTGTTTGTATTTTTTCTTGCTGGGATATTGATTTAACAGTTTGCTGTAATTCTGTATTTAATTTGTTCTTTATAAGTTTTGTAGCCAATTTTGTAGTTTCTTTATGTGTTCTTTCCTTTTCTCGTTTCTTTTTTTGTTTTTGCGCATTGCTTTCATGTGTTATATCAGAGGAATGTTCATCGGCAGATGATTTAGCTACCACAGCCTTGGTTTGTTCAGAATTAACCTCCTCTTTGATATTAGCACTTGGTACGTTGCGAACAGGTAATTCCTCACTTAAGTCTTCATCTGCACTTTCAAATGCTTCACTATCTGACGTTGCCATTGTTTTAATGTTCTATAAATTATTATATGAATAATTCCAAAAAGTGTAAACAATAAATACGTGTCAGACGTGTAAATGACGGATGACGATAGTGCAAATTTGACGGATAATATTTTGTTACCAGGCGTAAAAAATATTATTTTTTTAGTATTGCTAGCCGTCATAATTAAACAGACGGAGTTGGGGTTTCTAAAAAATAAAAATAATCTAAAAGGGTACTTCACTTTTGTTCATTTTCAGTGATCACTCTGGATGATCCTCCAAAATGAAAAAGTGTGAACAGACGTTTCATCAATAATCATGACCCAATAATTGGGCTCTTCCGGATACACTTCAAAATTATGTAGGTAATAATTTTGATAAGATAGAATGGAAACAACTATTTAACACTCTCAACCAGATAGTTATAAAGATAGAAGAGCGATCTGGAGCCTATACATTAAGGGTTGTACCCTTCCTTACCCGTGGATGTTTCAGGAATGGTAGTTCCTATGTCAAGGAGCCTATACAAGAACGAAATGGCTGTAATTAAAAATGGAGAGAGCTGCGCAGAAGCAAGGGTCGAACAAGGTGTAAGACAGGGATGCTCAATGTCGTCAGTACTCTTTAACTCTTATTTATGTACAGCAAACTATTGATGAACTGAGAGAAATGAAGAACTGGACAGGATTAAATATAAATGGGAAAAAGTTGACATGATTCGATATGCTGATTGCTGACGATATAGCACTGCTTGCAGACTCCGAGATGGAGCTGAATGAAGCCTTAGGAAAAAAGGAAAGTTTATTACTGTCAAAATACAACATGAAAGTAATTATTTACTATTCTACTATACCCTCACGCCGAGTCCCAAGCGGGGTAGGCAGATAGAGAACGGAACGCCATATAGATCTATCGTTATACACTTCATATTTGCTTCCTTCAAATTCATACAATCTCTCATGCACGCACGTCGGTTTCTCTTACTCAACACACGCCCGTCCTTGAAAATTTGATCCACGTGATCAAGCCACGTAGTTCTCGGACGCGGGACGCCCGCACTTCCTCACACTCTTTCTTTCGGACAAGTATGTCCCCTTTGTCATTCTTACCTTGTTCATCCGTTCAACATGTCCAAACCACCGTAGCTTATTCACACGTATTCTGCCCACAACACTCATCTTGCATCCGCTCATTCTTCTAATATCCTTATTCTTCACTCTATCACGCAAAGTTTTACTAAGCAAACTAGTATAGACGCTGCAAATCGGAAATCGCGAGCAGGATAAACCAGGCAAGAATTACCTTTAACAAAATGTAAAATATTGGAATCCCCAAATATTGATTTAAGCGTTAGGAAGAACCTTACTAAAGCCTTTGTATGGAGACGTGGATCATCAGCAAGAGTGAAAGCGAACGGTTGGCGGCCTTTGAAATGTGGTGCAACAGGCCCATGATGAAAATCCAATGATCGGTCTGGGAATTCACGAGCGATAGGAAAAAAATAGGAAACCAATTATAGTCCCCATAAAATATCATCAACATTATCTTTGTGTCGGTATTTAATAGAATTCCATAATGAAATTTAAAACCTTTTTTTACTATATTTTTACCGAAAGAGACGTATTTCCTCTTATAAGGACATTGTCAATTTAATTACATCATCAATCCACATAGAAAACAATATTATAGCAAATAATTGTCACCATTTTAGATATTACAATAATAATTACAATGCTTACAGGCTACCCATACAACTCTGTGGCCCAACAGTTAGAGCACTGAACTCATAACAGAGGTACTGGGTTTGATTCTTAGCATGTGCAGTTGGCTAAATAAAGTCGCTTAATGTGCGAGAAACATAAGAGAGGTAGGTGGAATTGATGAAGTCGCCATAGTATAAAGCGCTTAAGCCAACCTGATCCGATTCGTAAGCGTCGGGATACCTGATACTTTCTCTCTCTTTCGTGCAAGTGATGCATATCTTCAGATTGAAATCATACCTATCGTATCACACGTAGTGTTGTGGATTGTGGAATTCTCAAGAAATATTTTTTTTAGAGAATTTTCGAAGATTTTATTAATTTTTTATTTAACAGTATAATAATAATAAATACTTTATTCAATCATTAACAATGTACAAATGTTGAGACTTTATCACCAATTATGGTGTATTTGGAGGCAAATATATTTTTTATTGATCATTTTTACAATGTTCAAATAAAATGTATCAATATCAATGAAAAATGGTAATGTGTAAAAAGAATATACTTAGAAGAATAGTTTTTAAAAGGAACAAATATAACATAGGAAAATTGATTTTTTGATGTTTTTCAATTTTACGTAAGGTTCATTGTTCACTTACTAGTAGTAGTAACTAGTTTTTTTTTAACCCGGTATCGCTTGGGTTTAAATAAACAGATAACAGCAAATACATGAGTTATTGAAAAAAATTGAGTAAGCGCTTATGTAAATAAAAGTAATAAAAACCTCTTCCCAATGAAAAAACTCGAAGTTTGACACCTCACATGCCCATATTTAATTAACAAAAAATGTTAGGTACCTACATAGAAAAAAGTGCTAATAACTGATGAAAAATCTTGATGTTTGACACCCCACATGCCCATATATTTAAATTTAAAAAAAATTGCAGGTACCTACATGGAAAAAAGTGTTAATAACCTCTGATTTGGGTCTTAATCAGCCCCACAAATTTTTGGATCAATCAGGTTGACTGCGAAGTATACTGGGCGAAAGGTCATAATACCACTAAGAAAAATTATGGAGAGAAATTTCTCTTCCATCAGAGGAGAAATTCTCGGAGAAATTTCTCGTTCTCGACAAATTACTTTGGAGAATTTTCTCTTCTTACATCACTTATCACACGTGTGATTTGAAGAAATCGTATTGTTAAAACTACGGGATAGGAATGGATATAGAATGTCGTATAAGAATAGTGTACCAAAGAACCTATATTTGCTTACGGACATCGTTTTAATATTGGGAAATCAAATTATCAATACTACGAGTGGGTACCTACTAGGTACTATACCATCCAAGTGACGTAGCCAGTAAACCAGCTGCATGTTATAATTAATAATGCAAGCTGTCTTCTTCTTGTCAATAAAAAAATAAGATTTTCAGGATGAGTGACAAATCTCATCGCTAAATTGAAGATGTAAAATGTCTTTATTATCACTAGGTATATATGGTAAAAGCAAAACAAATACCTAAGTGTAGGTTATGTATATATGTACCGAAATAAATTAAACTTTTTTGTCTAAATATCTCTCTATCTATCTATACCCTCACGCCCGTGTCCCAGGAGGGGTAGGCAGAGAGAACGGAACGCCATATAGATCTATCCTTACAAACTTCTTTCACTTCCTCCACATTCATCCAGTTTCGCATACATGTTCGCCGATTTCTCTTACTCAGCACGCGGCCGTCCTTTAGGATTTGAACTACGTGCTCAAGCCACGTGGTTCTTGGCCGTCCGCGCTGCGTATTCTGAAAGTATACAATACCTGTACGCATTCATAGTGTTCTTGCAATGTATGTTTTCAAATTGTGTAACGAAAAATAGTCTCAGAAAATATACACGATTTCTGCGTAGTTGTCGCGTATACTTTCTGACGCTGATTCAGTGAAGCGTATTTTGAAAGTATACAACGCCATTACGCACAGGTTGGGACTTCTCGCGTATAGTTTCAAATATTAATAAGCATAAATATTTTTAAAAACTATACATGGTTACTACGCTCTTATTGTGTATATAAAAATATTTTTATAATAATTTTTTTTTTAATATTTCATGAATATTTTTATTATAAAACAAAACAAAGAACAAAAATATTTTTATCATATAAAAGAAACACAAATGTTTAAGTACTTAAGTGCTACTTTAAAAAGACGCCAGTCAAATAATAATAAAAATATTTATTTATTTAAGTACATTTACAATTTTCGCTTTTACATGTTGACAAAATTTCAGATATTATAACATCATCCAAAATAACAAAAATACAGGTCATAAAAGCAATAAAAAATTAATAATAAAAACAACACGTAAAAAATAATAAAAACAATTATATAAAATTAAAAAAAGAGAAAGCAATAAATCAAAATGGCTACTTGGAAACTAGTCGCGTATAGATTCTAAGAACGTTGCCTTGTGTAGCACATAGAAAATGTACATGATTATTCCGCAATGGAAACTTGTGCAGTATGTTTTCCACACAAATTTTAGTGTAAAGTTATTGGAAAATATACACGATTTGAGCGTAATAACCATGTATAGTCTCTAAAAATATTTATGTTTATTACTACTTGAAACTATACGCGAGCAGTCTCAACCTGTGCGTAATGGCATTGTATACTTTCAAAATACGCGTCCGCGCTTCCTCACACATCCTCTTTCAGACAAATAGGTACATCCTCTTCGTCATTTTTTCATCTTGCATTCGCTCAACATGTCCAAACCATCGTAACTTATTTACACGTATTCTATCCACAACACTCTTCTCGCATCCGCTCATTCTTCTGATATCCTCATTCTTCACTTTATCCCGCAATGTTTTACCAACCATTCTTCTTAGTGAACGCATCTCCACGGCATTTATTCCACTCTCTAAATAATAGGTAGTAGGTATAGGTACCTACAAAGTGTAAAATGTTAGTGTACCTAAAGTGTAAATGACAAAAAGTGGGCTTACTGCATATGCGATTTCTTCCAACTAACCCGGAAAAAGATAAAAAATACATATAAGTTGATGAACATAATTATGTAATAATGTGTAATGTGTAATAATATGTAAAAAATATATAAATACATATAGAATATATAAATGCAATATGTAATATAAATAAGATAGAAAATAAACAAACTGCACATATTCAAGAATAGAAAGGAGGAGACCAGATACCGTTATTTTTTAAAATGAAGGAATTTAATGTTGATCTTCGAACCATGTGTGGGAGTCTGTTCCAGAGCCTAGCTCCATGGACATTAAATGAATCCTTATAAAAAAACTAGGCTGATGAGGGCGATTGGATACAAGATTATTCGTAGCTGAACGTAGACCGTGCGATTGTAAGAAGACAAATCGTTCCTTTAGAGAAGATCGAATTTTTTGTAAAGAGAAAAAATACTTTCATCTCTACGCTAGGCTCTCGTCATCCAGCAAAGACGCTGCCAGAATTTCGAACGTTATAGCGCTTTTTTAGACCTAAGATATACCGAATGAAAGCATTTTTAAGACATTCCAGTTTATTCGGTATCTCGACTGAGGAATAGCATTTATCTGCATAATCAAAATGTATCTATAGGATGCGTGATGCATTATTACAAAACATTGCGTGATAGAGTAAGAAATGAGGATATTAGAAGAATGAGTGGATGCAAGAGGAGTGTTGTTGATAGAATGCGTGTAAATAAATTGAGATGGTTTGGTCATGTGGAACGAATGGATGGTGTAAGATTGACGAAGAGGGTGTATTTATCTGAAAGAGAGGGTGTGAGGAAGCGCGGGCGTCCGAGAACCACGTGGCTTAACCACGTGGATCAAATTCTCAAGGACGGTCGCGTGTTAAGTAAGAGGAATCGGCGTGCATGTATGAGAAACTGGATGAATGTAGAGGAAGCGAAAGAAGTATGTAAGGATAGAGCGACATGGCGTTCCGTTCTCTCTGCCTACCCCACCTGGGACACGGCGTGAGGGTATAGTATAGTATAGTATAGGATCTATAGGATGAATTACGGATAAAATGAGAAGCTTTTTAGTGTCAATAGGTTGAAACTTTTGTAGTCTTTTAATATATATCCCACAAATGGGTTAGCCAGCAAACCAGCTACATATAATAAACATGCAAGCTGTCCTCTCCGTGCCAAATAATCCTTTGCTGCCTCCATAAATACCACTAACAAACAACAAAGTAGATATATACCCAAATTTATGACCTACCTAGGTAATTGTATTTTCCAAGAGTATATACCTACCTATAATTAATTTTATTATCCTAGATAATATTAATGGTTTACACGCCTTTGATTATTATGCACTTCATAGTGTAAACTGTAACAAGAATTAAGTGAGGTGTCAACGTTAAGATAAGTAATGATGTAGAATCGAAACAATAATCGTGGCTGCACTCTTGAAGAAAATATTTTATTGGCTTGATTATCTTGTGGTGGTGCTGATCTCTTGATATTTGATAATAATATAATGAGTTGGTTGAATAGTGAGCTATCTGCTAGCTGCTAGTATAGTGAAAAGTGTAAGTACAGAGCATAGAGCGATGCGGTGGGAGAACGTTCAGCATAGTTTTGTATGATACAAGTAAATGGCAGTCGCCGATACAGGCTCGCGCGTACCGGTCGTCGTGAATATTGTTTATAATAATATATCATCTAGGTACCTATATACCTACTCACGTATAGTTCGTAACTCAGTCAGTATACAGTGCGGAGAACAGAACACAGCGTACTTGGCTTGGTACTTTCTCTGTGAGCGTTGCGCGCATTCCTCAGCCGGCCCTGTGTTTACCGCGTTTACCGTACCGTGCCGTGCCGTGTAGTGTGTAGTGTGCGGGTAGCCGTAGATAGTACACTTAAGTAGGAGTAGTGGTGTACGCGATAATATACCGTAAGGCATTTGAGGTAAAGTTCTATTATCGAGAATAGTGGGTGGGCAGTACTCCGTAGTTTGTACCAATACTAGTGTGGCTGCCTTCCCATTGGCCAAGTGTCGTGACGTCAGGTACTATAATGAGCTATCCAACATGGCCGTGTAGCTAGTTTCGCGTGTGCCAGTTCCTATTCTTTTGAATGGATTTAATTAGTGAAATATGCCAAGGAGAAGAAATGGTGAAATACCCTTACCCGATGGTTGGGATTACGCAAGGGACTACGATGGAAAATTGTATTTTATCGATCACAACACCAAGAAAACTACGTGGATCGACCCCAGAGACAGGTAGGTTCAGTGCAAGTGTGTTCACCCCGCGGGGCCCCAAGTCAAACAAAACTCCGCATTCCAAAGGTATTTTGTATGTTTTCTGAATGCCAGTCCTTCTTTAGACCTCCCCTAGCAAATGTATGAATGTTATCGTTATTTACCGAAACTCATCTCTTCATATTCCATCTCCCCGTCTGTTGTTTATGTTGAAAATTAAAAAAAAAACAAACCGTACTATCTGGCGAATGTGCTGCCCTCAGTATGAAAACACGCGAGTTAAACAGTCGATTTCACACAGCATTCCACAGTCGCATTTTAGTTTAGTATGTGGTAGGTACCTAACTAGTAATAAATAGGCATATTATTATCTGTGTGTAAACACTGGTGGGGCGTGGGGCGCATTCCTCAATCTCATTCTCTTATATCGTACTTACATTAATCTGCGTCAAATGCTACCAGCATTTCTCAATTATCATTATTCATTTAAATACATACTCTAAGCTATCTCTTCTCTCATTATCATTACAACAAACATTACGCACAATATTTCAGCCGAACTATATTGTATGATAATATGTCAGATGAAGAGCTCTTCCCAATCTAGCAGCTGGCATTCACTTGTTGCTTCTAACTCTACACCACACCACACCACGCATCCCTTGATAGGAAGACAAATTATATGATAGAATGAATGAAGTATTTAATATTCTGCGACCTTATATGAAGCAGGTGCCACTGTGCCCTTTCTACGCTTTTCTATACCTAATACTTTACTAGCTTATCAAATTGTATGTCGTGGTAGTTTTATTATTTTAGATGTACTTACCATAAAATCTATGGTAAAATGCCAACAGTTGTATGCCCGATTCTTATGAAAATCAGATTTTCCAAATATGTCTCTTGAAACGAATTTTTATTGCACTAAAAATACTAAAACAATGAAACTAATGGCAAAAAATATTTATAAATATGAAGAGTCAATGATTTTATATTTTGCCAATTATATTTATCTATATCCTCACGCCGCATCCCATGTGGGGTAGGCAGAGAGAACGGAACGCCTTAAATAGATCTATCCTTACATTCTAAACTTCTTTTGTTTACATCCAGTTTCTCATACATGGACACCGATTTCTCTTACTCAACACGCAGCCGTTCTTGAGTATTTGTTCCACGTGATCAAGCACGTAGTTCTTGGACGTCCGCGCTTCCTCACAACCCTTCATTCAGATAAATATACCCCCTTCGTCATCGTTTCATCGCGCATTCGCTCAACATGTTTAAACCATGTATAGATAGACAATGATTATAATTATTATGCTCATTGAAATAAAATTTGCTCCTGAAATAATCAACTTGCAATATTACCGAAGGAATAATAATATTATGTTGGATACTTTAGTTTAGAACATTCACTGTCACTGTCTTATCAACTAGGATGACACTGTATCTATATGCACATATTTTACTAAATATATATCCCATAGATACCTATACATGTTTACTAGATATATTATGTAGATATTAATGTTTTTGCATAACGTTACATATTATCTACTATTAGTTGTTACGACCTCGCATATTTACTATTCGTATATAAAAATAGTTAAGAATTCCACGCACGCCAACTGTACCTATACTGTAACATCAAAGATCATGAGAAATAATATTGGTCCAAAGAATGAAAGAATGGTGAAAATTGTCGGAATAGAGGTTGGTACTAATATACCTAATAATAATAGTGCTCATATTGGCGCCAGCACAGAATATGTTTCCAGGTATTGCATCGGGAGTATATTGTAGAGGGTGATTGGGTGCGCTGTGAAATAGAATTGAAGTGTTATGTGGTGTGGTATGGTGTTAGAATACTTGTCTAGCTATAACATAGACATGTAGGTATTATTTAATCCATGGCATCGCTGTAAATTGCGCAAATAACAGTTATAAACACCGGCTCAGAAATAGACTTACATATTATACCTGCACCTGAGATGGATTTATGAAAGCAATGTGTCTATGAGTATTGAGTACTTTACCTATACGCTATGCTATTATAATATTATTTGTTTCTGTACAAGCAGACTAATATTTTATTATTGTGCATTCATGAAACGCATCAATATAGTATTTACTCGTACCTACTGGTGGTACATAATATATTATTATCTTTTACACTAAACGCTGATGCTGATGAATACATATCTATTTCAGTAACAGTGAGAGCATTGTTGCATGTAGTTTATCTGCCTCAATTTTCAGGCGTATTGAATTCTCACATAATGCACAATGTAATCCTCATTGCTTATCTAAATACTTCGTCTCTGGATAATGAACGCGCTATATGTCTTCATATTTTTATATAGTGATCCAATTTTCTAACTTTTAAGGTTCATGGAAATGGTATATTTTGCGGTAATTTGGTATGTAATTAAAAAAGATAATTTGATAATAATAATACACTGTGGTGATCATGTTAGATATCATTTGGACAATAATTGTATTAGGTAATAATTACATTAATTTCCACTGCTTATTTTCCTACGTAAATTCACGAGTCCTTGAAGTTGGGAATAATTTTGATTTCTTGTGCGCCCACCAATACATTTATCCATAATATGTGTTTTTTGGTTTGTGTATATACCCAAGTACCTTATAAATTATATCCTCTTTCAATTATTGAAATTGCACATTGGGTTGTTACGCTTAATAAATATAATATATGTAATATATTAGTATCTATTGTATTTTATGGTGATGATTAGACGTAAATAATAATATGTAGGTAGGTACACTGGTAGGTAAGTAGGTAGGTACATACATAATATTATTAAGGTGCCTACAGGTTGCCTTTGGGTTGCTTCACCGAGACGACAACACCTTATAAACTACGACCCTATATCCATTCAAAACATCAACATCATTCCATCCAAACATGTTAAGTTTCTTGGAGCCTACATTGACAGTTCATTATCTATGGATAAACACGTCTCATCAACCGTCAGTAAATGTTTCTTTTCACTGAGGCAATTAACTCCCATTAGAAGATGCCTGACATCCCACGATGCTAGAACATTGATAAATTCCTTTGTGGTATCTCGGGTAGATTACTGTAACGGTATTCTGGCCAATTTACCGCAATACCAGCTTCAGAGAATCCAATCTGTGCTCAACGCCGCTGCCCGCTTAATTTTCAAAATGGACCAACGCTCCCATATAACTAGTACCCTCAAAAATCTGCACTGGCTCAAGTGCGCTGAAAGGATTGCTTTCAAGGTTTGCCTCACAGTCTTCAAATCCATTCATAATATGGCTCCATCATACATCTCCGAACTCTGTAGACAGCAAGTTCCAAATCAAAGACAAAGCACTCTTAGGTCAGGTTCTGATACGGGTGTCAGGTTGACGGAAATCGGTGTAAGAGGGAGACCTAAGTATTCCTTTCGAGCCTTCAGCTCGGCTGGACCATCCATGTGGAATGATCTTCCTGAACAAGTGCGTAAAACACAGTCTCTTGATTTGTTCAAGAGTCGATTAAAGACACACTTGTTTGGTATATCATATAAATGATATAAATTGTACAACTTATTGTTATTTATATATGTTTAGTTTTTATAATAGCTTATTAATATTTGTATTATATGTATCAGGCTTCAATCATAGGTATAAACACGATATTTTAGGATGCGCCCTTGAAGTGAATATATTCCACAAAACGGCGCACTATAAATAGTCTAGTTATTATATTACAGGTGTAGGTATAATATGTATGATATATAATTATAAAATCACCTTGAATATTTTTCATTATGTCAATATGGAAATGAAACAATTAGCAATGTCCATCTATATCATTACCTAAAGCAGCGAGGTAAGAAAGTATAGGAATATAGTAATATTTTAATTAAAATACCTATGTACAACATACAAAATAATATAATATATTATATACCTACATGGTATTATATGCAGAAGATGTATTCTTAGGCCTGTATCGTATTTCGCTATAATGATAAATATTTATTGAATTGAAAACATGCAATAATATGTTTTGGAATGTTTTGTATAAATACAGAGTAGATTGGTAAACAAAATGAAAAATATTTGTAATTCGCAATGCTGCAATAATTCGTTTGACATCTGTGTAAACAAAATAACATGAGGCACCATAATCATATTGGAACACGTACATATTAAATACCTCTGCTTACTATTCAATATTCACATAATTATACTGTATGTATTATATTATAACTGTTGCATTCCTCAACTCATGGAGTCTGTTAAGTAATGTTTTGAGTATTTTTTAAAGCCTCCATCGCGGGTCTATAAAAGGAAATTGGAAGGACATTCCGAATGGTTTATATCATCAGATTTATAGCCTATATAATGTATAATTAGTCACGTGAAAAATATTATGAGACATTGTTATTATCTGTAGCGTACGAGCATAGGCATCTTGTTGTTATTTTTGTTATAAGTCATTGCGCAATGACAAATTAAAACTTCTTAAAATAATTATTGCTTTAAATTAAATGTTTGCTAAGGATCCTTGTTTGTAATATTCTTATTATATTTTAAAAATAAGTAATTTTTAATGGAAAAAATATCGAACATCTATGGTATAATTATTTATAAAATGAAACACAATATATAGTTATTCCACTATTGACGTTATTTATTTTTGCGAGCCGGCTTTCAAGAGCTTCCGCTCTCATCGTCAGGCAAAAGTACTTTACTTTTGCCTGACGAAAGCTCTTGAAAGCCGGCTCGCAAAAATAAATAAAGTCAATAGTGGAATAACTATATATTGTGTTTCATTTTATAAATTATTAATATGGGCTTCCACCAAGAGCCGTCGGTCGATAAATTAAACTTTATCTATGGTATATTTATATATTATCATTTGTTTCTATTGTGTCGTGTTTTGAAGACCCATGCGTTGATTTCTTTATTTGCAAATTTTGTAAATAGATGAGAACTTGAGAATACACTTTCAATGAGAATATTTGATAAACGGTGCATGTTTGCTATGTGTTTGTGTATCTGTATATTTTTTTTCTACATAGCTACCTAATAATGTAACGAATATCTATAACTTAAATGAATTAGGAAACTTATTTATTTTCTTTGATTTAAGTGACACACACGTATTATAGAAGTTGCCTTTCGATTAGATTTTGCATAATGTCACATTGTGTAAACATGGTTCTCCAATCCAGATGTCTGATTAGTATTTTTACTGTTTATTTCAAACTAGATGTTCCTACCCGACGTCGTCAGAGTGAATTTCATAAAAAAATTCGTTACGGCAACTGTTTCGTTGCGGAACTGTCATGCAAAAGTCATTTTCATACAGAAATACAATCCAAATTTCCGACTTTTTTGTTGAATTTACCAAAATTTTCTTTCATGAAAACCGTCTCCTGATAATTACGAACACAACAAAAAAAGAATCAGCCAATTCGGTTCAGCCGTTCTCAAGTTATGGGGGAACATATGTACATGATCAACTCATTTTTATTTAATATGTAGAAGATCTATGGGTTTGTTTTATCACATGAGATATATATTAAAATATTTATTTTTGTGATGACATAGGTAGGTATTTATTTTTGAATAATCTTGAATATAAAAACAAAACAAATTAATATTGTAGATTCCATTTAATCAAAAACACAACCTCTGTACTTCAGATATAATAATTACTATGCAACGATGTTTTGAAATATACTTAGATTTATTTATATCATCATCATCATCATCGCCCTCAACGCTACTCTCGGGAGCACAGGGCAGAAACCAGCCTCCTCCATTCAGAGCGTCTCTGTGCCAATTGCGTCACCTCTTTCCACGACATTCCTTGCGCTCTGATATCGTTGTCATAGGAACGGTGTATTGTGAAAGAGGGACGCCCGGGCCGACGGAACCCCTGCGGACGGAAAAACAGTGCTCTTTTTGGCCAACTATCATTAGGCATTCTCAAAACATGTCCCAGCCAGGACCATCGTCTCTCCTGTATTACGGAGATTACAGGTCTCTGCTGGGTGCGCCGGCGCACAGCATCATTTGTAACATGTTCATACCATTTGACATCCAAAATCCTTCTAAGACACCTGTTTTCAAAGCTTAGTATCTTCCGCTCTTGAGCCTTGGTTAAGTGCCAAGACTCACAGTCATATAGAAGGATTGGGATGATGCACGCATTGAACAAGCGACATTTTGTCCTGATGCTGAGTCCAGACGCCTTCCAAACTTTGTTCATGTTATTGAAAGCCCCACTAGCTGCCCCTATGTGGATTGGTAATTCCGATCGGAGATCACCCTCTGGCGTTATGGTTGCTCCCAGGTACCTGAATTTGCTAACCTGAGATATTTGGGAATTACCAACCATTAGTGGGGTGTGAGTACTCGTGCATGTACTATTACATATGTACTCCGTTTTACCAGCGTTGATACGAAGGTTATTTATATGGATAGTGCAAATCGAAATTACATATTTTTGTTCGGCTGTGCACAAGTGCACAAGAATATAAACTTATATGTGTAGGCAGCCATTGCTTACAATATAGGTAATCTAATACAAATATAGGTACATAATATTATTATGCTAGATAGATCTGTCAGTCAGTTTGTATCATATGGATGAGAGTTGTGTTGCGTTCTGTAGGCTCACCAATATTGTATTTAAGTAGTAATAACAGACTCACAACACCATGGCACCGTTATGTTTCATTTAAGTCTTCTTCATAATATGGACTATCTGTCGGATACCAGTTTGATACTCTTTTTTTTAGAGCACACTAATCAAACACTAATATTCCTCCAGTCTAGCTTAGTCCTAAAATCGTATTTGGATTTTCAAAGATTTAAATTAAAATGTACCTATTAATTAAGAATTTAGTACATATTTCAAAGTTGATTAGAGTTATTTATTCATTTATTAATATAATATAATAAAATTTATTTTTAACATTTATATTTTGCAATTACATGAGACTAAAAATCTAATTTGTCTTTACGCGATGTACTCGTATTCATAATTACCATGAAAGCATACCTAATGCGAAATGTATGCCTTGGGTAATTTAAACGTGGTTTGACACTAGTTGCATTTGACACTAGACCAATCGAATACAAATCTTAGTTGCACATTTTATTTGGTTTAAAAACTCCTTCCAGTACATTATTATAATGATGCTCTCTGCTCTCTTTCTCTTACTCTCTGACTGGGCCATCATTAAATTTTAGATATTGCTTATTACTTGTACATACACCTAAATAATTATTACTATCGTGTAGGTACCTACCAGCCCACTAGTCTTTGCGCTAGCTAGTATAAAACTTACCATAGGTATTAATATTTTATGATTGCTTTATAGTATAGAGATAAACATATATAAATATAGTATAGAGACGATATTGTATCACCTTAGAGTGACCTTGACATCTGTGTGTATGTGTGTGTGTGTGTGTTTTTGTGTGGTTATAAAATAATGGAGAAAACATTGTATTATCTGACCTCCAAGGAACCACTTTTTTCTCAATAGAAACATAGATATAGGTCCTATGTAGGTACATGGGAAAGGATTCAAATTTCATGTCAAATTCAAATATTTATACTATTCTACTATACTATACCCTCACGCCATGTCCCAGGAGGGGTAGGCAGAGAGAACGGAACGCCATATAGATCTATCCTTACACACTTCTTTCGCTTCCTCTACATTCATCCAGTTTCTCATACATGCACGCCGATTTCTCTTACTCAACACGCGTCCGTCCTTACAACACTCCTCTCACATCCGCTCATTCTCCTGATATCCTCATTCTTCACTCTATCTCGCAACGTTTTACCAACCATTCTTCTCAGTGAACGCATCTCCACAGCATTTATTCCACTCTCATTCTTTTTCAACCACGTCCAAGTTTCGCTTGCATACATAAGTGTCGGTACCAGAATGGTATTGTGCACTAGCATTTTTGTCATGTTCGACACACTGCTATTGCTAACAATGGGTCGAAGTGCACCATTCACCCTAGCACCGTTTACAACAATAATATTTATACATTACATTTTACACTAAATATATATTTTACAACAATAATATTTTTTTATAAATATAAGGTTAACTACTACTACTACTACTACTATACCATCACGGCATATCCCACAAGTGGGGTAACCAGCAGACCAGCTGCATGTAAGAAACATGCAAGCTGTCCTCTTCGTGCCAGTATAAAATTAAGACATTCAGGATGGGTGGCAAACCTCATCGCTGAATTTAAGATGTACAATGTCTTAATTTTTTCGAACACCTGCCTTTTACAGGACACTCGAAAACTTAAGGAGAAGGTTAAACTTAACTGTAATAGAATAAATTAAAATGTAATAGAATAAATTAAAAGAGGTCATTATTACGTATACGTATATTATACGTTTCTTTCATTCTAGTAGGTATATATTTTACGAAATCGAATTGTCTCTTTTCACGACATTCTTGTCTATTGTACCTAGTTTAAAAAAAGATATTTAATAAATAATATCACCGTATTTTAGATTTAAATAGGATGGTAGTCAAATACTCTAATATAATACATGATACATATTTATATATATGTATCATGTAATAAGGGCTTTTTGCCGTAGAATGAATACATAAAAATAATATTTGGGTTACTGGTTTGGTACTTTACCTAATAATTGTTCTCAGCGATGAAGTTTTCCACCCATCTTGAATGTCATTTTTTTGTTTTGGACGGAGCGGTCAGCTTGCATGTTTATGCAGCGAGTACTAAAGAGACCTTTGGGCCAGTGTGTTTTTATTTTAAAACAGTCTTTTAGTGATAAATTCTATATTTTCAATGTTTTTTTTTTTATTAATAATTTATAAATAATTAAAAACACTTATATTTTCACTATATTTATTTAAACTTATTTTTTTTTATTCTCAATATGTTTGCTTCACTTTTGTTTTATATTTTATAATTTATTTTAATATATGTATTAACATTTCTTTTCAAAACTAAAGAAGGTCGCTTGAAATTATCAAATGAGTCACTAAGTGACCTGCGGGCCGTAGGTTGCCGACCCCTGATCTGCATTGTGATTATGTTTACAAAGATAGTGTGTTGTACAAAGAAAGCAGACCCCACTATCATATGGGACTAATACATATATGCTCAAGGATTGTATTGTAGAATTTTGCTTATCAAAGAAAAAAATGACATGATTATTTCGTTTGTTAAACGTTCTCTTTATATACCTACATCTTCTTCCCCTTGTCCTAGTTGGGTCGGGGGCCCATTGCGCTTAGGTGCCTCCTAGATCCCTGTCCACCGCTGTTTCCAGGACCTCAGGTTCGACACCTGCCCTTGCCAGTTTCTTCTAGGGCGGTACATCGGTCTTCTGCCCTCTCCCACAGCCTCCAAAATCTAATTGGTAGTTTGTCTTCTGGCATGCGGTTCTCTTTACTATGTTATTTATTTATCTATTTATTTACATATCCACGGCGTGAGCCTATTACATGTTTAAGAATACACAATCATACAAATCAAATTTCTCATTCACAACACAGTTGGAGCAAGACAAGAACAAAAATTGGCGAAGAAATGTACATTATTATTATGATTTTTAATATAATGAAGAAATGTACATTATTATTATGATTTTTAATATAATGAAGAAATGTACATTATTATTATGATTTTTAATATAATGAAGAAATGTACATTATTATTATGATTTTTAATATAATGAAGAAATGTACATTATTATTATGATTTTTAATATAATGAAGAAATGTACATTATTATTATGATTTTTAATATAATTTTTTTGATATTCATGAATAATATTGTTATTTCAGAGTATTGCTGAGTACCATATTATCTTTACTTTTCACATATGAAATGCACTGATCTATTTTATTTATATTTTAAAAGTTTTTCCTCATTTTTGTTTAACTGCTGCAAAATAATTATAAGTGATTTTATGGTTCCCGTGTGGAATTAAGATCCTGCAATGAATCATCGTTAAATAGCGCTTCGGTGGTATATTATGTACCTAAATACCAAATATAATATATTTTTTGCGAATACAATAATAATTAATGCAATAATGGGCCTGCAAGAATTTCACATTCAGCAAAATCATATTATCATTGTGTATGCGTCAGCAATGTCAGCATATTACAAGTAACTATAATACTGTATATGTAACTTTTATACATTGTACATATATTATAATGTAGGTATATAATATGCAGATAACTACATGACTGTATATAGTTACGATATATACACATAATAAGTATTCATGTAGATACCTAAAAGTATATTTATATGAAATAATAATAATAATAATATTATAAGCGTACTGTTTGGAATGCGGGCGTATTTACTACTATACAATAATATACCTAAGTATGCGTGTGGATACATATTATAAGTATAGTATAGTATAGATTGGTTTGTGTATGTAGTGTGTGTACATGGTAGTGTAGAGATGGATAGGTATTATTATTATTAGATAGGTATGTGTCTAGCTAAGCTATATACGGCATGTTAACATTTTATAATGTTGTGTTGACTATATTGCTTACTATAATGTATTATGTACCAACATAACTAGCTTATTCTATGTCTATGGGTATATGTACTCACTATATCTAATGTACGCTGTGCAGACTTGAGTCAAGTAAAGGCTTTACTCGCTGCAGTAGGTATGGTCACATCAATACCAATATACTATATGGGTATGATACTCTACAGAGTTAGCATACTCGCAGAAAATACACCTGCTGCCCTTTCAATTATCTTGCCTGTTATATTATAATATCCACAATAATTTATCAGGGGACACTATTTGCATTGACATTGCTTCACATTCTTTCGCTAGTTTTAATTTTTTTGCACATTTAATCGGAAACAGGAATTTTAAGTTGGTAAACATTTTTATTATTTTAAAGTATTTACTAAAACGTCTTAGAATGCCTTAATTCAAGGATAATATGTTTAAATGATGTGGTATGCTTATTTTTATCCCATGTGCTTATACTTTATAATAATTAACATAAAAATATATATTTGCGAACATATATGTATTAAATATATTTTGAACTACTCCAGATTAATCATTCCAATTGATCACACTCATCCATAGTCAACCTATTTGAATAGGTATTAACTAGGTAGGTATGTTGTATATGATACACATGCGTATGTGAACTTCCTTAAGGAGTGCACAACACAGAGTTTCGACGCTTATGAATCGACTTAGGCTTGGTTAAGAGTACTCTTTAAACCTAGGTAACATTCCCAATTCCTCTGTGTCATGCTTATCACGTGTGTTCAATTGGAATGATTAATCTGGAGTAGTTCAAAATATGTTTGACATCTACACTTCTAGTAAGTTAAAAATCCAGTTCCCGACATCCAATTGTGTCAAAAAATTCATAACATAAATATATGTATTGTTTTTTGGACGTCGAGATATATGTATTCTTCATATTATGTATTCTTTTTCGGAGATTCGTTGACGAATGATCAAGGAAAATATTATAATAAAAGAAAAGAAAAATATTGAAATAAACCGTGAATTTTATTACAGATAGATAGGTTAATACCTATTTGAAATAATTCGTTTTGTCCTGATGTTCCAATATCTGTCTAGCCGCTAGCGTAACATTTTGTTTCTTGGTTCAGTAGTAAATTTTAAGATTTAAGTATCTTATGATTATTAATAGGTGTTAATAACATGAAGCTAGGAAGTATAATAAGATAATTTAAATATACCTAGGTAAGTATGCAAAATATTTCTTAGCAAGCGAGACATTCTTTCTACCCATCCGTTCTTGATAATTAATTATTAAATACTTATGTATGAAATGCATAAATTAAAATGTAATAATGTACAGTTTGTTATTTTATTTTGTGTCCTTTATGAATATTAGGCATGTTTTTAATATTCTCATTTAATCATTGTGGTGACATAAACGTGAAGTCTGGAATTTCCGCTGCTAATAGATATATTAAAATTAAATAAAAATGTGAAATAGTTTGACGAGTATTTTAGTGCGTTGCAAATGCCAGCGATGAAATAGAGCAATACGTTTTACTCTAACGTAAATCTGAATTATATACCCACACCTATATATCTAGGTATACTAATTCACCTAGTGAGGGTTTTACTCATAAATATAAACAATATTATTATTATTATTATTACAGTATGTATATAGGTACACTTATAAAATATGTAGGTATTATCATCGATCCCATTATTGTATATGCTTATTTATTTAGATTCCACAATAATAATATAATCGTTCCGACTGAAGTAATATTAGTTAATCATCTCCTTGCTTTGCATCGTTACGCACTGTACAGTGCGTAACATACATATTACTATAAATAACTCAGATGCAGCTTGCTTATGTTTGTATGCATACCAATCATGTTTAGACAGGTAACTATTTCACTCTCAATACTAAGCAAAAATTAATATCGTCAATGGATCATTGTGACGCGATCTTGTAAATAATATTTCACGCCTTATTGTTGTAGACTTATTTTTGGAATATAACAACTGGTTTTGTTGTTATTTTCTTAAATATTTCCAATATTGGCATGCCACTTTGATAGATAAATTGAGGTTGTGTGCGTATAGTGTTGTTCTACACCAAGCATGTCAAACTAGCGGCCCGCGGGCCGCATGCGGCCCACAACGCATAGCTTTGCGGCCCACTAGTAGTACAAAATATAACGGTACAAAAAAATACTCTTTATTAATTTTACCTTTTTTTATACTTTTCAAAATAAACCTAGTTTATAGTATAAACATTTTTTTTATGGCCCACATTAACTTTTAATTTTTTATTTGGCCCGTGTTAGGATTTGAGTTTGACATGCTTGTTCTACACAGTTAGAGTTTGTGAGGTATTCTAAACTGGATTTATAATATATATACATAACAGATCAGCTCTGTGACTGTGTATATGCCTAATAACGATAAACTTTTATTAATAGTTTCATTATTAATACTAATAATTTATTGTAGAGCATTAGAAGCGAAGGTAGGTACTTATGAGGCATATTGGTATGTTATTTGGCCAGCGTCCACTATATGTAGGCATTCCGTTGGCGCGTCGCTATCACAATGACCTGTCATATTTTGTCACAGTAGTAGATTTTGCATGTGGACAATGAAAGTTTACAAACGTATTATCTATTATTATTATTTCACGTTAGAATTGACATTCTGTGAAATTGGGTAGGATGATGACGTTCTTTCAGGTGACTGAAAATGAAGTATTTTACTTCTGAAATGTAGATAACTAACCACTGCTTTTACTCGTATTAATCGCACAATGTTGTGTTTAGGTATATCGTCGATTTATATAGGACCTTAAGTTTTGTATAGCACTACTATATTTAGGGAAGTAAATATCTAAATATGCTGTTTACATTCAATAAATGATAAGATATTATATTTGGTGTTAGAAATTATTATTATTTTATGATTATTGTATGTAACACAGTCTGTTGTGTTGAAAACTGGATTTTCACTTGCTCAGAAGTGTGGATGTCAATCAAATTAAGTTTTTAAACTAAAAGGGGTCGTGGGTTCGATCCTCAGACTAGGCAAAAATATTAATGTCCATTTTCTGAGCTAATTCAATGTGTACGAGTCATCTATAGTAGTTTAAAAACTTTATTTGATATTATTATTTTATTTAGGTTTTGTATTCATTGCAAATTAAATTAACTGATTCTTTATGAGAAGTCCTAAATAATTTATGTAGGTTCTATTACTAATAATGTAGACAGGCAGGTATGTATTGGTGGTGTGGAAGCGATTATATACCTAATCAGGTATTTGTAATCAATATGTTGCGTGATTTCCTAGCTGATGTGGTGTATAATATGTCCATAAATATGTTTAAATACATTATTTTCATTTATCCTATCATTCCCTGGAAGATTATTGATTAGTGATTAGGTACTTGTTATTTATATACATGACTGGGTGATTTCTGTGGGAAAACCTGTGTTACCACGGGTGTATGGTTTAATTAGCAGTAGTCCCATTGACATGTTCATTAAGGTGGAGATCGTCTCGACATGTATCCTGTTCTGTCCACCTAATGTTGTATTTTCTTTGGTCATTGCAATAGGTATGTTGTGTACGTATTATAAATATAAATAATTATGTTTAGCGAGTGGTACATGTGTATTGACTGCCGGCAAGGCTAGCATCAAGAATGCGGCGCGGTTATATTTGCTATGAGCCGTAGGAGAGGATGAGGGGAGAGTGGAAGCCATCAACATCAGCGATAGTTACGTGGTATCATACAAGTATAAAGACTAAGAGGCTGACTATTTCTTATGCATATGTTAACTACTTATGTACTATCTCTTACATTATCATTATATTGTATTTCTCGCGGGCATTTTTATCATTCCTCAAATTAAAATAAACAAATGACTTAGATAATGTAGCAAAAATGTTATGCTTGGTTTTTGATTATCTTATTAATTTGTAGTATTATAAAATGTCAAATCGTGAAGTTTACCGATGTCCTCCCACTTTACTAGCTCCAAACATTAATAATAAAAATAAATTGAGTTCGTCGGTAGCCTGGCGGTAGAGTCTCGGCCTCTTGAACAAGGGGTCCGTGATTCGATACCATCAGGTGCCGGCAAACTCCCCTTTCACGACACAAGCTTTTAGTAGCTTACTGTGAAAGGTGTATAAGGTTGTATTTGGGCTTATAACAAAACCCAGATGGCCAGATGTATCTTTAAAAAAAATATTATTTATAATTTCTCTGGGGCTGGGCTAGAAGTGTCCAATGTGCTTCTTAGTTACATACCTACACGGATAGTTTTGTTTGTATACTAGTATGTATTAGATAATAATATTATATTTCATAGACGGAATACCAATGAATAAATTTCACAATGTAAAATATTTGTATTTTTTATATGTCTTGATAATTCCCCTATGCTTCTGTTGCAGCTCAGTGTTTAGTTTCTCGTCGTAGCTCTTTTAACTTTTATATAATGATTTTTTGCTATGTCCACCTATTATAACATATATTATACCTACGGCGAGAATATCCGCTCGTTCATATAAACATTTACCGCCGATAACAACTCCATAATAATATATACAGAGACCAGTTCGACTTCTTTTCCCTGAGAAAAATGCAAATGTATGAATAGCCTTATTGAGCTATTCAACTATTTTTTTGCTTCACGAATGAATCCGAGTTAGGGTTTTGTGAGAATATTTCTATTTAATATGTTAAGATAAGAATGTGCATTCTTTGATTTTTAAACTAATATGTGCAGAGAGATAGATGTAGATAGACAAGCTATGTGGAACTTCTGTAGGTACTTCTTAAGTAAATAAATACATTCTGATATTATCTGAGTCTAATTTATTTATTTTCGAAGAGCAACAAACATTGTGAAAGTTCGTCATATTTTATAAAATATCTTGAGTCTTGTGGATTTTTTACTCGCAAATGTATTATTTTTTTGTGTGTTGAGGAATGATTTTTGACTATATTTGTTCTTAATTCCGGGTAAGTTGGAAGAGATCGAATTTTAGTGATAAACTCGCCCTTTGTACATTGAATTGTATAACTGATATTTTTATGACACTGTTTTGATTTGTAATATTGTAACCACTGTACAATGAAGAATAAAATAAACAAATAAATAAATAGAATTTAAGTGCGTATTATTCGGACTGCAGTAGGTATATAATATAGTCACATACTATACACCATACATGCGAATTAGAACTACCATAAATTTCGCGAAGTTGTGGATCACTTGCCTTATGTGGTGTTCTCACTTTGGCGAATATCGCCAGGGCACCATAATATCGCCAGCCATTTGAACCGTGTGAACAATGTGACAGCTAGTCTGAAACGATAAAAAACAGTAGAAACGATATCGTCTCGAGTTGACCACCTTCCAACTTTTTCGGCCGATTGAACGATTTGCGCATGCGCAGATGTGCGTGGCGTTCGTATCTATGGTAAAAACTTTATAACCTATAAATTTTATAATGTTTCCCGCTTCGTGACAGCTGTTATCTTTGTTGTTAGTTTGTGGCCAGGGCAAAGTGAAGAATGACCTTTTTCAAATTGTTCTGGGTCTGGGTGTTACATGTATATGTGTGTAGTGCATTGTACATGTGTGTATCGTCGTGTTAGTACCCATAATACAAGATTCATCTTAGTTTGGGACTATCTCGATCTGTGTGAATTGTCTATGTATGTATGTATGTGGCGTTTGTTTCCTTATTAAAAGGCGCCGTATAACCTCTACTATAACATTTTCGACTAAAAATAAACACTTCGCGATCTCCATCTCGACGTCCGCCATTTTGAAAACAGTGTCAAAATCAAAGCGCATCTGACAGATCGTTTATATATCGGTGGACTGTGTGAACAGGTGTGACGACCAATGGATGTCCGGCGAATTGTGTTTTTTCGCCTGGCGATATATTTTGAAATTCGCCTAGCGATATTCGCCAAATGTGAACACCCCATTAGAGGCGATTGCATTAGGTGGTTTATATTTTTTATACATATTATGAAACACGAAAAATATTAGGTACCTATGTAATTCTCAATTTTCATTTCATGTTCTTTTTATATAAATATATTTATATGATATTAATTATAGTTATATAGGTACCAACATTTTAAGTGCATTATAAATTTACTTAAGATAAGTATCTATTTACTGTTGATTCATTTCAATTTACTTATACAAGTTATTTTATGCAAATCTGTATGTTATCTCATGTGCGTTGAATACACAATATTTCTATAAAATTTCCCATGAAACAATAGTAAGCATGACTATTCACTGCTCTCTACCCTGGGATCCTAAACCAGATTTATACTTTGATTTCTTATTAAATTATTCTTTACATTTGTCGATTATAGGTTGCAGGGATAGGTACCTACGTTTGTGATGTTCTTACAGATATATACATGATTGATGTAAATACAGATTTTTTTTATAGGTATTTTTACCTAGATATTTTAGGAAGTTGGTGAATGTTTCATGGGTGAAATCCATTTATATCAGCCTATACTAAGCGTACTTTTTCTTGAAATTATTTTGCACCAACGCATTGCCCTAACGCATTTTATGTGTAGGTCTTTTAAACACCTTTACTTTGATTGATGCTAAAATTTTTGTTAAACACGAAAGTCGATATCAAGATGCTTCGTAAATACCTACTTATAATTGGCATTACACTACACGTAAGTCATTACTATAATTAATATTTTGCACCCTGTTTTGTTTTACAAGTTCCAAGTATACCGGGAAATAGCTATGTTTGTGTAAAAAACTTGGTGTTTGTTGAATTAAATAACGTAGTTCATAGAATGTCTGATTTAGATTATATTGTGTATAGTTATGTAGTTGAGTTACACTTAGGTATATACGAGTATGATAATAGCACGTGAAATAATAATTATTAGTATCGCGGAATATGTATGTAGGTACCTACTACATACTCGTTTGTTTATTTCTGTCATGTATAATGTTCTGACTTTGTATATATTATTTCGTATCGTTCTGAAATTCCTCGAAGTCAGTGTTTTTTTTTTATCATAAAAGATGAAGAGATCAGAGGTCAATCAGTAGGACGAAACTATTCGACGCCTTTCCGGTGTTACCCGCTGCAATAGAGCGAGAAATGATCGGAATTATAATTAAACCAGTCCCAGGATTTGTATGAGTGATTATTTTTTATTACACCATTGAAACTGTACGGAACAAAAACAGCACATTGAGTTGTTCCCTTTGATTTTGGTCTATTGATAAAAAGGTTTTTATTTTTTTTTCTGTCTAGTAAACTAAAAAAAAATTGTTTCTACGACGAAACGAAATTAAAATAATTCTTTGAAAGATAGTAGATATAGCAAATTGAAATGGATTAATAAAATTTTCATCTACCCTGTACAGGTGAAATATAACTTTTTGTACTACATATTCATATTTTCCGGATATTAAATCGTACTTATATTATCCAGCTTATTGAATATACCTACATGTCGATCAGATCACCGAGTTCCACAGATTAACAATATTTTTTTTTTCATAATGTAGGTTTTTTGCTCATGTCAGATTATCACGTAGAAAGTGATAATTTTTCAATTTCTGCTACTTCTATACAATCTTGACATATCCCAAATATGGGCTAGCCAGCAGACCAGCTTCATGTTGTAAACGTGCAAGCTGTCCCCTCCGTGCCACAAAAAATGAAGGCATCCAGGATGGGCGTCAATCCTCATCGCTGAATTTAAAAAGCCTTTATAATTTCAAAAACCTTGCTGTTTCCAGGACTCTCCACAAATAAAAGCTCCTAAATTTGAATACATAAAATCTATTACAAGATAAACACGTATTTGCTTTGAGTTTTCAGTAGACCGTCATACTGCTTCAAGTGACTTATCTTGGAATATTAGAATTACGAGTTGATGGCTTATGTAACTGTAGGATCGATGTTTTCAATATTCAATATTCAGTTTTGTTTATTTTGATACTGTATTTGTTTTTTTTTTGCGATTAATTTATTTGAAGCTATATAGCTATTAAGTTATAAGACAAAATGAGGAATATATTACTTTCATTGATTGTATCATATCGCGTAATAATTAATCATCGCGGAATAATTTCGCCGAGCAGATCCTCTCCTTTTCCTCTTTCCCTTTCCCTTCCTATTCTTGTTGTATGTGTGCTTTTTATCTTATTTATATTATATATTGCATTTGTAGTTTTCTTTTTAGCATCTTGTTTGGGGTTTGTTTTTATATACTTTTATCTATATGTATTTTCTATTGTTTTATTTTTTATTTATTTATTATTTTATTTTTTCGGGTTGGCTGGAAGAAATCGCATATGCGACAAGCCTGCTTTTTGGTAATTTATTGGAACAAAAACTTGTACACTGTATATATTGATGCCAATAAAGTTTTATTTATTTATCAGCATTAACTTTGTTACATATAGCTATAAAGTTATAAGACAAAATGAGGAATATATTACTTTCATTGATTGTATCAGCATTAACTTTGTTACACTTCATGTTAAATTATATAGTAAAATGAATAATTATTAATATTATATTAATGTTATATTGAGTAGGTATGTCTAACGCTCGACCGGTTTCGCGGATTCCGAGTTCGCATCGTATAGATCAGCACTTGACGATGCGAACTCGGAGTCCGCGAAACCGGTCGTGCGTTAGACATTCTCTAAGTAACATTAAAACAATATTAATAATTATTCATTTTATTATATAATTCATTACTTGTTTGAAGTATTTATCTATGGATATAATAATGTACCTATGTATTAACTATTTCACGTGTTATGTATAAGATTATGCCCTGTGCTCCCGAGAGAAGCGTTGAGTTGATTAATGATGAGATTAAGTAAGCAATATGTAGGTATATTATATGTCTGTATCGTAGTCACTAATACCATACCAAATAATGGTTTGCCAAATAGAACAATCTCAGGATTATTATTCAATTGACAATAAACATTATATAGCACAATATGACGCAGTGTAATCGTCCGACACACTCGTACAATATACTGATACCTACTATCTAAATTATGTATCTATATCTTGTATTATTTATTCTTTGTGCACTATGCTCGTGTACAATACGTTATTACACATTGTACGAGTATTTGTATTGTGTGTGTGAATATAGGTACTTGTGGTACCTACATAGGTATTCCTATGCTGTAGTCACTGAGGTCAAATAATACAATAATAAAAGATCGCAATGATCGCACTACTGCATTCCATCACATTTTTATTTGGCTTCTTCAAAAATTTACCACACATCAGTCAGTCAGTACCCATGACACGTTGCTGTACCTATTTGTATTTATTGTATTGTAGGATCCCATAAGGTAATACAGGGTCGTATAATAATATCATAGCAGGAATACCTATGTATGTACATACCTATAATAGTTATTATTTTAAAATTTCCAAACGTCTATTCCAAATTGTGTTAGTTGTAATTACCAATTATTTCGTCAAAAAATTTTGACAGAAAAAAAAGTTTGTGAAAGCAACTTTTCATACTTTCAAAGTTTCAATACACCGTACCGTTGTTTTCGGCATATACCATTTTGTAAATGCGGTTTAACATATTTATAATGCATCGATTTATGTTAATATGCCAGAACTTGATATAGTGATAGTAAAATGTAGCATGATATTAGATGAGGTGATTAAATTTGTCGAGTTAGTTTGCATTGCACATAAATACCTACTACGCACCTAAATAGTATGAACCGTATGTTCGATTATCACTTATACCGTCTCTATCCTATCTCCATAGACTACACAATTATATTATTGTAATTCAGAAATACCTTATTAAATTGTGCATTATGTTATAGGTAATTAGGTGTGGTATATGCAGTTTATATATAATATTATAATTGATATGTATCATGGCACAGTATCATAACCCCAAAGATTCATATGCCTTGGGGATGTAGTGACCTTGTGTCTCCTCTGTAACCTTGTACGTAATATCGCGAGGAATGTGGAGGCCATGGCAGGTGTGGTTAATGGTTATCATCAACATTGTACCTTGCTCAGGGGAAGTCATGCTATAACAGACCAATCATCTTAAAATATCACAAATAGTTAATAATAATTTTCCTTCAAATAATAATAACTTACTATAAAATATGTGCAATATCACCTGTACCTAAATATATCTAAATACCTGCTTGAAAAGCGTAATTATGTGAAAAATACGGATATAGGTAGGTACATATATTTTCCTTTGCCTTAAATCTGAATTATTTACCTACTGATTTTATAACATTTAAAGTGTTTGAGAAAAACGATTGTGTAGTAAGATAAATACTATTTTGATAATAAAATATTTAAGAAATTGAAATCTTTCATAAATTTTATGGAATGATTATAAAGTATGTAGGTAATTTTTTTATGATATTCGTGTATTTATTACCTACAGTAATTGTTGTTTACTGTGTCGATATCGCGTACAATAAAGATTTGATTCTCAATTATAGAGGTAGCAAGTAAATTCACGCGAAGTGAAATAAACGAACAGACGGATTGTCTTTTTCGTGGCAGGAAAATTAAAATATCCCTGCTGGATTTTCTTTTCCGTCCTTAAAATTTTTATGCCAATATAAACAAATTTATAATGTGAAATATTAGGAATGTGATTATTTACTGTAGTATTTACCCTACAGCATATTATCTATTCTACATTGTATTTAATACATAAAATATTATGTGTGTGTACATGGTATGTGTCAGGTTAGGTATAGGTAATATATCTAGTATGTGGTAAGGTATCCACAACAGTATCGATATATTATATCGCTATATATAATAACAATC
Organism: Athripsodes cinereus; assembly: GCA_947579605.1. Lineage (NCBI taxonomy): Eukaryota > Metazoa > Arthropoda > Insecta > Trichoptera > Leptoceridae > Athripsodes > Athripsodes cinereus. The sequence continues at coordinate 18,797,425 of OX388309.1, forward strand.
CTCTTTTGATATAATTGTAAAGAATGTCAATATCTTATTGGCGGAATATATTAATTGTATATGCATACAGTAAGTAAAACGTATAATTATTTGTGCTAGTGTAGGTATGTACCTACTCATTATATATTATGTTTACAATGATAATTCTGTTTGTGACACAGTCTATGTATGGAAATACTTATTAATTAATCTTGTATTCAAATATTCTCTCTCTTCCGATTGTGTCATCACCGAAATATTTATTTATTATTATTTTATTTTAGTACTATTTATGATAATCTTCCAAAATATTACTAATTAGAAACTGGATTCCAAGGTTTAATATATTATTTTATTAATAATATCCATAAACTACGATACATGCTGATGTGTCGATGAGTGGGTGCTAAATATTTAAATATCCAATTTGTGCTGTTTCTTGTAACATGTAGGCATCTAAATATCGCTCAAATGTGCTAGATATAATAATGATCTAAATTGTATGAAATATACTTGGACAAATGTTTTACAGTCCGATCAGAAAAAGTAAGAAATTTTCCTCTTCTTCTAGGTGTTTTTTTGGGGACTGCACTCCTGTTTTTCAGGAGTATTCTATGTAAAGAATATAGTAACACCTATTTCTTAACATTTGTTTCATTACTTATGTCACTGAATTAAAACATGTTAATTAGCAAATACTCGTACTCTATTTTACTAAATAAAGATCAATCAATAAAAAAATCAAGACATACGTCTTTTTAAGAATAACCGTAAACAGTGTCTTCTCTACGCTACTTCAATTATAACTATATTAGTTACGTAGTATTATTACATATTTGAATATTATTTTTAAACGTAAACTATGAAAGTAGGCAATTACTTATGTTGAAACGTATCACTATATAAATTACTATATCTATGTAGGAAAGTATTAATTGCGATTTTATATTTTATTATAATATGATTATTTTGTGGGCGCGCATGCTTAGGTTGAAGGAATTTGAATGGAATCTCGGAGAAGAGAACGTAATACATGTATGTATTTACTGTATCAATGGAAGATTGTTTATGTAGATATGTATTATTCGTTCGTGAATAGTAAGTATATAATATAATAAAGATAATGGTATAGATATGTAGGTAATTCATCAAGAGTGGACATAGTTATATATATATATATATATATATATATATATATATATATATATATATAGATATTATATGTTATAGGTAGGTAGAGCGCCAGCGTAGCCATACAACTCTATAAAGGTAACCAACCATAGGTCGTTATGCAACACGGAATACCGTGTGAACGTGAACCATCTTTTCACTCAGTCTTATGAATTTTGATGGTGATAATATCTTGTGGGTACAAAGTGAATAATATACCGACATAATATACCTACGAGTAGGTACATGAACTTTAAATATTATTCATTATTTTATATCGTATCAATTAAGATTATTTTCATTCTTCTCTAGTTGATATGCTACAACTTAGTCAACAAATGCTATTAAGTATTTTTTTAATCCTTTCTGGAATTTTTTCGGACGTATCATACTATAATAATAACAATGGAGTATTCTAATAGATCAAGATAAAGAAAATACAGGTAGATGAATGATTAAAATTGTGTTTATATTGATCTAAATTAATACACAACAGGCAAGTATACAATATATTGGAAGCTAAAACTCGATATGCAAGTTACTTTGTCTTTATATATATCGTAATAATGACGGTTTTAAAAATACTTAATGTCCCTGAATTCAGCAACTTCCAGTTATTATTACGTCACTCATTATAATGTCAATGGCTGTCACATGTATCCACAATTTGGTATAATTATCGTCTTATGTACATATACATTTGACAGCCAGTGACATTGTTATTTCAGATACTATAACTTATTCATATTTCAATTCATTCTTTACATTGCTGAATGCGAATAAAAGGACATGGTAGTAATTTCATTTATGTGTCATAATTTGTAAATAATTGGGTGCAACGTTCAAAATATTGTAATATTTTTATTTATGATTAATACGCATTTCCCTCTTATTTTATTAATAGCTGAAATTGTAGACACTGATAAGATATTACCTTCTTCCATTTTGTAATAAATTCCTAATATATCTAACTATCTATATGCTGATAAGTGATATGGCCGCATTCCATGGCAAGGTAGGTGCCCCATATACAATCTGCTTACTATATTTTGTTTATTATCGTAATAAGCATGTACTGATATATTATTATTGTGTTATCTTTATCAAAAACAAGCAGCGGAATCATCATTTTATTGAGAAATCATAGCTTTATTGTTGATGCTTTATTTATAGACTTTATCTCGAATAATAATATAACACACAGTATTTTGTCGTAAATGCGGGTAACTAAAAACAAATGATTAACATATTTTAAGTGCAACACGTAATAATGTAATTCGGGTTTGAAATTAAAATAAAATAAAAAAAAATAAAATAAAATAAACTTTATTGTGACAATAGACAAGTACATTGTACAAAAGGCGGGTTTATTGCCAAATGGCAATTTCTGCCAACCAACCTGATGTTTGAAAAAAAAAAAATAAGAAAAATAATAAAGTATGCCAGAACCATAGAAAAAATAAAAAATAATAAATAAATATACCCATACAAAAATAAAAATAAATAAATAAAAAATATATATATAATACATGCATAAAGTGGAATGGGGAAAGGGGGACAAGGAAGGGGATGGAATTATGATGGGTTATTGAGAGCAAGATAGTGATGTTTCAGTCTACTTTTGAAAATGGAAATTGAAGGAGCAAGTCTGATCAGTAAAGGCAAATCATTCCATAACCGAGCTGCATGTATAGTGAAGGAAGATGTGACAAAAGATGTTCGATGAGTGGGAATAGTTAACGTACCAAGTGCACCAGAACGAAGAGGCAAGCCATGAGATGCCAAAGGCGTAAAACAAGATTTTAGGTAGCTCGGAGTAGAGGGGTTGCGGAGAACATTAAAGAGCAGGCAGAGAATATGCAGATTGCGACGCTGTGACATTTTCAACCATTTGAGCTCGTTTCTATATTGAGAGATATGAAAATTAAATATAATATTTGAAAAATGCGTTATTATACAAATAATAAGTGTTTAAATAAAGATATAGCTAGAAAGCCCAGATGCCAAATGGCCAAAGTCTCTTACATCTTGGAGACCACGAGCAGTAACTAGGAGTAGACGAAGACCCCCAATCAGGTGGAGAGCGCGCTGGGGTTAACAGGATGCAGATGGTGCAGAATCGGATAACGTGGAAGGAAATGGAGGAGGCTTCCGTCCAGGAGTGGACGGGAGCGGGCTGAAAAGAAAAAGAAATACAGACTTTGTTTATTTTCCTAGAATTTGAGTGTGTATATTTGTTTCAACATATTCTTGGTTAATTGTTTTCCTGTATAAATTATTCGTTTGAATGCTGTCTTCACATCATTCCGTCATTACACTCCAGGCAGGATGTGCTTATTCGGGAATCCCACCATCGCATCACATCGCACAATAATGTCAATAATGCAGCGATTTGAAAATATCTTGATTATTTTTGACATGGCCGCAAACTTGTTCATATTGATCGATAAAAAAAGAAAACTGTTCGTGTCTGTTATAACAAATACCAGTTTGATAGTATGTGAAATCTCCTTATTTGAATATCGTAAATATTATAGTGATGTCATAATCAAATACGGAACTGACTGAACGTGTAGGTACATATTGTATTTGTAATTATAGGTACATATTAGATAATAATCAAGTAATTATCATTAATCAACATTCATATTATTGTATTAACCTACATACATAATATCTAATACAAATAGTCCCATCCTTACATTCTTTGTAACAAAGTTCCTCATTCATTTTCGTTCATTAGCCATCTGTTATAATTTTCGTGAACGACAATATTGCATTATTGTTAATAATACTATGAAAATAGCTTCTTTCCTTCATGAACTTTTCTAAATGAGTTCGTCGGTAGCCTGGAGGTAGTCTCGGCCTTGTGAACAAGGGGTCCGCGGTTTGATCCCAGGTGCCGGAAAATTTCCCTCTCACGATACAAGCTTTTAGCTTACTGTGAAAGGTGTATAAGGTTATATTTGGGTTTATAACAAAACCCAGATATATCTTTTAATAAAAATCTTTACCGGGTGCTCCACGGGATAAATAATATACTAAATGAGATAACTATTTTATGTTAACACATCTTTTCTCATATTTTTCTTCATAATTATAGAGAAATTTCCATAGTCATAATATGGTGCAGATGTAACGAAATCATTACCTATAGAGAAAGGATGTAGGTACATATTAAGGTTTTGTCAAATGGTATGGACTTTGTTGTAGATCCTTTAATTTGTTATAATTTATATGCTTACCTATGATGTAATAATTACATACATATTGACCATCGCATGCTACAATCCATCAATGTCATGGTACATATATCATAGTTGTGTCTTGCAATTTATAAGAGTGCAATTAGTAATCTAGATATGAGCGTCTGTGACAGGAATCTACCCATACACAGATACATATCATTGTGATGCCTTATACATTATTAGTGTATGTGTGTAGGTATACAGCGTATCTATCGAAATATTTGCGTTCACTCTGAATACTATATTGAAAACGATGTTACGCAATGTATGTTTTATGCTTACAAAATATATAAATGTGACCATATCACCATTAAATTAGTCAGTAGTAAGTTGATTTCTTTACTGTAAATAATTTTTTCGTTATTACGGTGTCGTTTAATTTTCTTGATATTCTAAGACTAAAATATAAATTACACTCTCGCGATACCTAACGTTATGTTGCATGTATTTAAGAATACGCCAAGCAGTCTGGAACTAGGATTATTTTATTGTGACTCTTCGAGTATCGTCAATTTATTTTCGTCTTCATGCGTAATGTATAGAGCGTTGCGTGAGTATTGATTATGTCCACCGTATTATATGAACTTAGTCTATTTCCAAGGGCATATGTCAAAACCATCTGCCTCAGTGTCTTTATTGCTTTATATAAATTTCCAAATACATACCTCTATATTTTCCATCCGGGATATTGTCTGAACTGAACTATACGTGTTGGATAAAAAAACATTTCTATAGATTATGTACCTACTAAGCATCTTAGTACCTACTTCTTTTCTTGATATCAGTCGGCACATAGATGCATATTGTAGTGAAATAGAAAAATCGTATTGAATAAATAAATAATGAAATTAAAAACAAATCATTTTTTCCACTATTGGTTTTTATCTCTCCTTGAATGATAAAAAATGTCACTCAATAAAAATCAATGTAGTAAAAAAAACATTTAATTTCATTACCTTACACACCGACATTGGGAACAAATAGATAATGGTTTTATGTTGGGTTAGGTTGTTTAGTCCAAATTGTCAAAAACTAGTTTATAATTTTACTTTTTTCACTATTTTTTCGTTGAAAATATTTTTATGACTAGAATCGGCAACCTTGCCTAGTTTATTATATTAAATATGATATTAAATTCAGTGTAGGGTAAGTATGGTACCCAGTAAGTAGTCTGACTGTGATGTAACCCATTGACCTCAACATTTAAACTTCTTGAAATTAAGTCATACGGAGCGTGCATTATTGTTATTGTAAATATATTGACCCTAGTTTAAGTCTAAGTATTACTTCATTTTATTCTATTGATGGGTCAAATGCCATTTCCGATCGTAAAATAGGCCATCCATCATGTATTATATACAAATCATTCATACTTACTTATTTAGATTAGGTGTGGTTAATTTAAAAATATATCCTTATAATAAGTGTGTTGATCACTATAATTCACAGAATTTGATTGCTGGCAGCGCGTATCATCGTTCAATTGATAGTTCAATTTACGGAACGATATGTGTATTAACACTTGATCATAACGGAAATCCATTAATTTTTTTTATATATTGTAAAATAGCTTTGTGCACTAGCTGAAGTAATTTAACTTGATGTAGGTAGGTACATGTGGTTTGATATGATCTGTTTTCTATAAGTTATGAAGTTTTGATACAAGACGCGTTACATGATGATAAGATTACATTACAAAGTTACAACTGTTGTCACTCAGTGCTAATTTTACTTAATTAATAAATAAATATGTATATAGCTAAATGAAGGTGTTATATTGATATTCCTGTGGAATGATGTGATTCCGATACATCTATGTTATGATTATTTATACATTTTTACGATTATGTAAGTATACAAATATCAGTAGGCGGACGCCTTTCAGTCTCAGGCCGTTCCTAGACTGCCGCCCCCGCCCTTGTGGCTCCGGATTGTCTCACATACAACATATTAATTTGTCATCAATTCAATTTCGATTTCATGGCTGTAAATTGCACATCTGTTTTGACTTTGAAATAAATTACTTCTCTGTAACTCTTGATATATATTAGTAGGTAATATGTATATCTAATATATAACAATTTTTATTATATTACAGTATAAGGTTTATAGGGAACCTTTTTACACGGTTACATGAATATACTTATAAGTTTCGTTGCTAATGAAACTTAAGTGATGAATAAGAAGAATACACAGGAAATTAGTTTTTGTCTGATCATTATTTAATTATTCTCTGAATGAATGTAATGACCTATGTCAATAATGTTGAATGTGGTTAAGGTGGTGTATTTGTTTTTATTTTTTTGTTTGTGTTTTATATCCGATCAATTTACTGAAATTTAAATAAGCCGCCAATATAATATTATCGTACACATTGTATAGAGCGTACATACATATGTATATGTGTTATAATGGAAGCGCATTCTGTTTAGCTATCTTAAATAAAGTTATTGTTTGTTTATTTGAAAAATTTTGGCATAGTCCACTGAGCATAAAACACATTACATACTTGTGGTCGTTCCTCTGGGAGTTCGTCTATTTCCGTATTTGTGTCGCTGGGCCGGCGATGGATATTACAATACATACATTATGATGTGACGTGGCTGTGCGCTACCACACTCAACAAGCTGGAAATAAAATAACGGTAACAAAACTATGTCTTGTTTGTGACTTTATATTCTTCATAATATGTTTATTAAATTTGCAATGAAAGGTGTCCCGTAGGTTGGTGGTAGAGTTTTGAAACTTTGAAGCGATATTCGAAATCCGGTGTTATCTTTTACTGTTGGTACATATTGTGTTTGCATCGTTGTCTTGTATCTCGGTAATAAATCGCAGCTTATAAATGAATAATTTCACGTGGTAATTTAAAGAGTTATCGTTAAGCGTACGCATATAATTAAAACTGTCATTTGCAATATCGAAATAGCTAATGACTTGTTATTTATATCCTATAATATAATATGATAGCTGATAATTATTAATTTATTCAGCATGAGGTAACACGCACTTTTTATTGGCATAATAAGTATAGTTAAGAAGTATAATATAATATTATTATTATAGTAAATGCACCTACGGAAAATGAAAACGAAAGTCATAATCGAGTATTTAATGATTATGATTTTAATATTATCTATTTTTTTAATTATCAGTGTATCATTGATTTATATTAATATGATATTTTACATTTCTTTATTGCTATTTAAATGTCTATTATTGATGTATTATATATAGGTACCTACCTATATTATTATGATTTCTTAACCAATTATTTTATTTTGGATTATTCTCTGATTGATTTTTGACGTTTTTGATTGTTTAACTCGTTTTAAGTTATGTGTCATTGCTATTACTATTTTTTTAAATTTATTTATGAAAACAATACACCGTGATGGTATTGTAGTAGTTGTGTAGAAGACTAATTGCAATGTATATTTCTAAAAAAAATGTAAGACATTACAAAGCAATGAACAGAATGTGTTTTATTAGTGTTTTTATTAATATGTAGGTATGTGTGTATAGTTAATTAAAAGCCGGCATTAAATTGAATGCCTAGCCGGTTCGTTGAAATTACAACAACGCAATAATCGTTCAACGTTCCTTCTGACCAACAATCAACCCAAATAAATGTAATGGATTACCTAAGCCTAAGAGCTACCTGATTATTCAAATTTACTTCAGTTTTTTTATCAGTTCTATTTTTAAAGATGCCACCTAAATTCAATGTTGTTTTCTCGTTGTGTGATAAAACTGTTTTCAAAATACAGAAATTCAGACAAAAAGATGTTACGTATCGTAAATAATTTATTTCATCGTCGTTTCCCCTCAGCGGGTCGTAAATTTTCAAACGCTGACCGGTCAGCAGCGATTAAAAAGGTTGTTAATCACTAATCTAGTGATTGTCTATTTGATTGCCCGAGAATGTAGTATCTAATCTATGCAGAATTAATAAGAGCATTACAATTGTATTGTTTTTTTGCTCCCTGAAAAAGGAAGGACGGAGGCAAATTGATATTTTTACTTTTTTCGTTTTTTTTAAAAGCATATTATTATCGTTTTTTTGATAATCTGCCAGTATTTACTATCAATTGCCTATCTTATACTAATTTACTTTTATCGGTAGTTATAACTACTCATAGTACCTACCTATGTTTATCGGCTTTGCGTGTTTATCTATGGAATTCACTGAAGGAAGGATTCATGTGATCGTTAAATCGGGATTAGTTTTGATAACGCATGAGTATCACTTGACTATATAAAAAAACAGTAGGTAGTACCTTTCTTACTATTGCATACGGCTTCATTATAATTATTACTTATTTATACATAGTTGAATTAATTGATTGTTTAATTTATTTCTTTATTATACTTGCTTCTTGATTTTATTACAATTAAGCTCTGACTACCTTTAGAGTTCGGATCAAATAAAATAATGTACCTATAAGCTATTTAACGGAAGTCACCATTGTTTTGTGAATCCATCGGTAGGAATGTACCTATAAGTGTCTTATTATTTAGTAACTGAAAAAAATCTTGTATAAAATCTCACTTCCTTAAATCTACCATTTGTATTAACTCTGTGTTCTCTCAGAGAAGGTAATAAAATGGCTCAGGATTTTATTATCTCTGTGCTGGCTGTGGCCTCCTCTTATCATTTTATCGTAAATAATTTATATTGCGTTGTCGAGAGCATTGCATTCTTGTTCCTCTGAACCGTTTACACACTTAACTTTCTTATCAAATTTATTGTTGTGTTTTTTGTAATTAATTTACTTACAGATGACATCACTATGTACGGTTATTGCAGTGAGACCACTGTGGTTTATATGCATGCCTCATATTTTTCTTACTTCTTTATAATGAAAATATCGCGAAAGTATTATGGTAGCGACAAACAGCTATATAATCAATTATTTTGATTTATTAACCACATTTACATTTTACACACATTAGTAAACAGTGGGTATATTGTGGAAAAAATCTAGACTTACAAAAATTGCAATTTAGAATCAAAATAATTATTGGAATCATACAAATAAACCCATGTTATTCTGGAGACTGAATAATATAACCTTCACGGGAACGTCTTATTTAACTAATAGAAGGTGGTCTGTAAAAGTTATTGGAATCATACAAATAAACCCATGTTATTCTGGAGACTGAATAATATAACCTTCACGGGAACGTCTTATTTAACTAATAGAAGGTGGTCTGTAAAAGTTATTGGAATCATACAAATAAACCCATGTTATTCTGGAGACTGAATAATATAACCTTCACGGGAACGTCTTATTTAACTAATAGAAGGTGGTCTGTAAAAGTTATTGGAATCATACAAATAAACCCATGTTATTCTGGAGACTGAATAATATAACCTTCACGGGAACGTCCTGAGAGGAGCTGCGTTCTTATTTAACTAATAGAAGGTGGTCTGTAAAAGTTTAATCTGGTTCTACTGATGAAGGCGTTTTAATTCAAAGAGTTCAATACTTTTCATCTTAAAAGTTAAATTTATGTTAGTCGATTCTCTCGGAAGACACCTACTGATACCAAATTAATCTTTTTCCCACACTAACATAACATCATGTGAATGAAGCACTCTCTATAGAGGCTCAAGTGTCAAGAAAGTAAACACAGCCTTATTCCATATTCAGAAGCAAATTGAAAACGTTACTGTTCAGGAGAAGTCATGGCGCCCTTGATTGTCAAACAACATCAACTGCTCCATGTACAAGTTAGTCGTCTATATTATTATTATTCAATATAATTGCGTACCTATCTATATTCCATAAAATTTAATGTGTGCTAGTAGTAACATAAATAACTCTTTGCTTTCATATTAATTCTATTGATTTTATTATTTAAGTCTGTCCTGAATCACACTAAATTTATTGCATACCAACACATTTTGGACTATAATATCGATTGAATCTTCAATACATAAAATACTTCCGATTTAATGAATTATTGTATTATTACATTTTTTTATTACGTTTGTGTTTACGTTAAAGAAACTTAAAGAAAAGAGGGAGTGTGAAAGCGTGGACATCCGAGGACCACGTGGATCAAATTCTCAAGGACGTCCGTGTGTAACAGAAGTCGATGTGCGTGTATGAATGATGAAGCGAAAAAACTATGTAAAGAAATATCTATAAGGCGTTCCATTATTTCTGCCTGTCCCATTTTAGATACGACATGAGTGTATAGTAGGTATAATTATAATAGTAGTGTGTGCGTAAATATTGTCTATTCTGATTGTTCTTGTAGTTATTGAAAATATAAGATTTAGTACTTTGTAGATTTAGTGTTGTTTCTTGTGAGTGAGTTAGTTATAAATGTACCTACGTTTTTCATATTATTGTAATTTCGAATAAGCGAATTGATAGTACGTGAAGCTGGTCGTGTTTCGAGTTATGATAATAATAATATTGTCGTTCTTTCTTACTTACCATATAGATCAATGAAATGATCGAGATAGATGGGTTTCATTATTGTTCCTTGCGGCATTATCATTATCTGTAGGAATTCCAATGCTATCTTTCGTATGGATTTACCTATATAATCATTATTTATATACCTATTATTATGAACGTGTCTATACTAATACATACACATACACACGTATTATCATGTAAATTTCTACACATATGAATTTTTGTCGGTACTTGTGTAATGTAATGATGGGTAATTGACACTTTAGTTATGAAATCGTACAATATGTTAGCATTATTATTATCGTTAGATAAATCCAAACAACATACCTAATATTGTTATATTTTTTTCAACGTGAATTACTTTGATAAATTATTTTAATGGGTTTTGTTAATACTTTTGTTTTCAGACTTACGAAGCCACAGACATTCGCGGATTGCGTTGGAAACGAATTACCGGTCGGCTGGGAAGAAGCTTATGATCCACAAGTCGGCTCATACTACATCGATCACGTTAATCGTAAGTATAATATATATAATAAAACTTAACTCTTATTTTTCGTTTCTTCAAATGTTTAATTTCTTCTTGTGAACTGAAGGAAGAACAAATGTCAGATTTTTATAACTAGATGACTTCTCCACTTAGTTATTAAGTTTTGCAACCGTCGCTTTACATACAGAAATAAATTGGAGATTAATCAGATTAATAACACGCGATATTAATGTTCTTTTAAATACCCTCTCTGAAAATATGGTACCAGCTTCCATTATCAATATTATCAGAGAAATCAATATAGATGGCAAGACCAAAATAAAAGCCAATGGTAAATTGTCCAAAACCATCAAAACATCTGTTGGTATTAAACAGGGTGATAGTTTAAGTCCATTCCTGTTTATTGTTTATTGTAAATCATTCCCCATAGGCCCCTTACAGGACACTTGGGTTCATCATAATTACACAGGATAAAAAGAATAACATTAAAAGAATACATGAAAGAATACAAAGTAGTAAGGCATCAAAATCGAGACAAAACAATGAAAATTGAGTAAAAAAGTTGCCGAACATATAAATTTGAACATAAATAATAATTATATAATGTGAATAAAAATAATAATAATAATGCATTTTTCAGTACTAGAAGGATGTAAAGAGTCCCCTTAGTACCACGTCTTTAGTACAATATTTGATTTTTTAACAAAAGAAACAGAGAGGAAGGACGAATGACACACATTACACTCAATAATATTATGTTATGCATTAAGGACAAATTATAGAAAAAGTCACATCTCTGATAATGGGATACACCATGGGGAAAAAGGTGGTGGGCATTGTCTGCTATGCTGACGACGCTACAATTATAGCTGACAATAAAAATGACCTGCAGACAATACTCACCAAATTCAACGAAGCTTGCGCCAAGTACAATATGATCATTTCAGTGCCTAAAACAAAATGCATGATAATCTCGAAAGAATAACTTGAATGTGAACTGAGCATAGACGACCAGCAAGTCGAACAAGTAACGCAGTTTTGATACCTCGGCAGTGAGCTACTAAGTTCTTATGATCTCCCCAAAGAAATACGACCACCAGTAGACAAAGCTGCAGCCGTAGCAGACTGCTTAAGAGACGATATCTGGAGGAATAAAGACATGAGAACAGCCAGTAAGGTTCGCATCTACAAGACATGTGTACGCCCAATACTCACGTATGGCATAGAAACAAGGGCAGACACAACCAAAAGCATGCTACGTACAACAGATATGCGAATCTTGTGAGCCATTGCCGCAAAAAGTTTGCAAGACCGTGTGAGAAACACTATAATCCGGGAGATATGAGAGGTCCAGGATATTGTTAGATGGGGAAGACAACGCCGAAGACTTTGGTATGAATACGTCCAAAGGATGGGTAACACCAGAATCCCAAATATTGTTCTACATGGACTACCTGATGGATGACGCCTACCAGGAAGATCCCCTAAACGATGAAAGGACAGCTGGGCCTCCACATCGCAAGAGGACCTTCCTGCATGAACAGACCTCTGGGTCTAATGAAAGATTAAGAAGAAGAAGAAGAAGATATTAATGTTACATTTTATTTGATGAACCTATTTTATTTTAAATGAGTAGCTACAAATCTCATTATATTCATACCCACATAAATACGTTATAATATATTCGTATTATCTTTGTCATGTACTCACGGGTACTTCCGTTTCATTTTCCATGAAGTTATTCATCTCATTTCTCACCCATAATTACGATATTATTAGAATGACATTTCAAATGTGGAGTTCCTTTGTCGATAGTGCCGTGCTTTTTCACAAATACATATTACGAGTTTATTCTGTAGCAATGCACTTACCACTTCTACACTACACATCTAAGTATAGTTATCTATGTATTGAAATGAAATAACAAAACCATTAGCTTTCTGAGAAGTATCTATATACACATGTGGTCTCGCATTCCTGCCACTCAGTGTTCAGTGTAATATTAACCAAATTAGACATCTCTTCTTTCGCTTTTATTGCATCCTTTTCACTTGGTAATGTTCCCCATGTACCTATATTATATTTTGGAATGTGGGAGTTTATCTGCTCTTTAATCATTTGTCAAACATCTCATAAATAAATGTCTTTGTTTTGAAGCATATTTGCATGTGCTGTATTTACATAATGAAGCTATAAAAACTGTATTTCTAATTTGTCTACTCCGAAATTCACTTTTCGCGTGTAAAAGATTGTAGGTAATTTTAATTTGTACTTTACGTTCTTCAGTAAATACCTTTATGATAGTATTGTCATTATACAAAATAAAATTAATCAATAAAATGATTTCCTATTCCTAGATATGTAACGCTTAAGTTTTGAAACAGTACGGCGGTGTATCGAAAACTTAAAACAATTATTATTATTATTTGGATGATTTGTAAAGCGCCGTTTTGTGAAAAAAATCCACCTCAAGGGCGCTCTTTGCTAACTAAGGTTGTGCCTGAATTATTCCGTGAGATTTCTTGAATAGATAAGTTTTCAGTTGGTTCTTGAAACGAGATATGTCCTGCGTTTCTCTGATCGTTTGTGGAAGCCTGTTCCAGACTACAGGTGCAGATATTGCAAAAGCACGCTCCACGTACACTGGTTTCGATACAGTACTGAGGCCTGAGTCAATAACACACTTTCACGTCACGTTCCCGCTCCGTTAACGTTCGAGTATAGACGAAGTTGCAAGAGAGTGTCAATTACGTTGCTAAGATACACAATAGTTAAGAAAATTAACACTTTGGCGCAACATCGTCTGCACCCGAACGCTAACGGAGCGGGGACGTGACGCGAAAGTGTGTTATTGACTCAGGCCTCTGGTCACCTCCAATTTAGTTGTTATATCTTAACAAGACCGTGTTGTCTGTCTATGACTTAACGCCTGTCTACCACAGAGTTCCATGATAATTTATATTCTGGGGCCATAGCATGAAGTGCCTTAAATACTGTCAAACACACTTTAAATTCAACTCTCTCCGGACATCTGAGCCAGTGAAGAGATTGAAGGGTGGCAGATATGTGTGAAGAGCTGTATGTTCTTATGTGTATGTTCTTATAATAAAAATTATGCAAATTTAATATTTTTTTGTTTGTGAAATATTTTTTTTACTTTATTTTTTATTTATTACCGGCAATCCACCCGTAACAAATGATTTGCTTTTTTTTATTTCTACGTGTAATAAACCAGAAATCCAGATTATTAAAGTTCCTAGTTTTTAGCCTATAGAACTAGATAGTCGAATGTAGAATGAAGTCTTATAAAATAATTTTGCTGCAGAGTGCGTCTGCAGACGAGTGACGACAGGTCAATCTCCCGATACTTGAATGTGTTTGTATCGTGTAATACAAGCTACAAAAGCAATACCTACGATTTACATTCTACTTTCATTGCACCGCACGCGCGAGAATCTAATGGATGATGATTGCAGTATTATGCGTTAGGTGCTTGCGTAGTTATAATTATGAGTATGAAACACAGTAGGTAGGTAGGTATGGTTTTCGGTAATGTCTGAAAGGTCGAGGAATAAATAAACGGGAATGTGAGAGGGATACTCAGTATAAATAATTTGTGCCTTTCCTAGAATCACATTTATAGACCTCCCCGGCCAAATACGTTTGCGTCGTGGAGGGTTTACCGGATTATTTTATTGCATACCTTAACTCGCTGCACCCATTCTTTATCCTGAGTATTTGCCAGGAAAATCTAAATTTAGTGCACTGTGGAATTTTAATTTCACTCATGGATCGTTCTATCCGGGTGCTCTTTTTTACTATTTCCTCATCACTGTGTTGTGTTTGTTCTATTCGTGTATATCTCCAAGTTAATCAGCCTTTGTCAGTATTCATACATACGCTAGTGAAATTCCCACACGAGTACGTCGTTCTGGGAAATAAATACATTCTTATCGCTTGTCTTAACCTCTTATATATAAATAATTAAAGGTAAAAGGCGTAAATCAGTTCTAATAGCGATTCTGCTGAGACTGGAGAGGTTTTTACTTCCATTGTGACAATGCCGTGCTTGCACGAGTATTGACCTTAGGTTATTCGATTAGAATTATATGAAGCGCTATTATAACCGGCAATAGTTATAAAATATTACGCATTATGTTAAGTACATAGAATATATATGTACTTATATTGAATCAATAGTATAAAATGTACACAGCGCACTTCTAGGTAAGTACTTATTTTCTGTCACAGCTTATTACCTACATTTATTTATTTATTTATTTATTTATTTTCAAAAATTGACATCACTCACCTTGACAGTTTTCACCTTTGCGGCGAGTGATGTAAACAAAACACACAACATAACACTATTTACAAATCACAATATTATTCACATAAGTTTAAAAAAAAAAAAACAAACTAATTAGCAATAATTATAAAAAAACGACTTATAATTAAACAAAATACATTCCTTCAAAAACATTATTGACATCACAATGCACAATCAGCACTCTGACAGAGTCACACAATTGGTCGTCAAAACTATCCAATAGAATGCCCCCGAGTCAGAAAGCGTAGTGAGTGTACACCACCGCTTCCAATACAATGCATCGAAACATCAAAATATGATTATTCAAACATTAATGCTAAAAGAATAAAAACAAACAAAACAAGACATGCCTCAAACAAAAACTATCACAACAAATATACTATACAAAAATGCAATCATACAATACACATCATTCTTCACTCATTATTACAAAAATGATAATAAAGTAAAAATTAGCACAATTAATATTTTCACTTACGCATCATAAATACATATCTATTTCAATATCAATTCAACACATTTGGTGAACTGATTATAATTTATATTGAATATATCAATATGTTGCGCTAAATGATTAAATATGGTAATAGCCCTTCCCAAAGGAGAATAAGTCAACAGATTAGTTCTGCAAATGGGAGGATAAAAGAGAGTGTGAAATCGGGACCTACCGTATGATTCTGGGATGTAAAAATTTAACTCCTGTAAAATATCAGGATTATGGATGATTCCGTTAAGCAACTTAAAAAAGTGCCTGCAAAGGTAATCATCTCTACGCTTCTGAAGCGAAGACATTCCTAAGCATCCCATGATAAAAAGTGAAGGAAACAAATATGGATAATATCCATATGTTTTCCTATAAAGATGTCTGGCGAATCTTTTTTGTACTTTCTCAATCAAACATATGTACGAGTTTTCGTGTGGAGCCCATATTATAGATGCCGATTCCAATATTGAACGCACTAAGGATTCATAAAGCAACAAAAGAGTGTTTGGATCTTTAAAATGTGTAGAATTGCGAAGTACGAATCCCAACATCATATAAGCCTTCTCCACCATAACGGATATGTGGTTCTTGAATGATAAATCGAATTTAAAAATCACGCCCAAATCTTTCGTTTCAGTTAACTGTAGCAATTTTGTACCGTCCATAGTATATTCAGAGGCAATGGGATTGCGTGCTCTAGTATATGACATGATATGACATTTGGGGGAGCTAAAATACAATTTATTTTTATGTGACCACACTACCAATGCATCGATATCACTTTGTAAAGCAGTCACATCATCCTGGCACTCTATTTCTTTGTAAAGTTTGAGATCATCTGCGTACAATAAATATTTTGATCTTTCAATGTTTGCTCCTATGTCATTAATAAATAATGTGAACAACAATGGTCCAAGATTAGAACCCTGTGGGACACCTGAATAGGTGAAATACTTCCTTGAACTACAATGACTAAAGGCTACAAACTGTTGTCTATCACGCAAATAGCTGACCATATATTCTACAAGTCCATTTGACAACCCGTAATCATTCAACTTAGATATTAAAATATCGTGGTCTACCCTGTCGAACGCTTTCTCGAAGTCCGTGTAGACAACGTCGACCTGTATTCGTTTATCAAGATTCTTAGCAACGTATGTACTAAAACAAAGTAAATTTGTAACAGTGGATCTTGTAGGTCTAAAACCATGCTGTTCATTAACAAGAAGGTGATTTACGTTATCCCAAATTCTCTTCTGAATTATAATTTCAAGCAACTTTGCTGGAGCAGATAATATCGCGACTGGTCTATAGTTTTTCACATCTGATTTATCTCCTTTTTTGTGTATTGGACTAACTCTGGTAGTTTTCCATTGTTTTGGAAATACTTTTGATTTAATTGATAAATTGAATATAAAATACAAAATTGTCGTCAATTCTTTACCCGTTTCTTTAATTATAAATGTAGGTATCAGATCTGGACCAGATGAGCGTTTTGGCTTAAGTTTAGATAAGCTATATTCAATTTCATCTAGGGATATACTCGGTAGGTTACAATTTGTTGGAAACATAGAAGATGCAACATTACAAAAATCAGGTATGAGCTTTGGTGGCGTTGGGTTATACACCGAAGAAAAATACTCAGCAAAAGCATCAGATATCTGTTGCGGTTCCGAATATATTACATCATTGTAGATCATATCGTTAGGCAATTTTCCAACATCTCTTTTAGTTGAAATAAAATTCCAAAACTGTTTAGGATCCTCGCAAATATGTGCTTCTGCACGAGCAATATGTTGCTGATAGCACTTGCGTATATCCTCTTTTACTGAAATACGAATCTTACAAAACTTTTTATAGGCCAAATCTGACGCTGTTTGTTTCCATAATTTATGAAGAAAATGTTTTTTCTTAATACATCTTATCAATTGTAATGAAAACCAGTCTGGATATCCAGTACGAATATCTACATGTGACTCCTTAAAACAACTATCAAATATACAATACAATTTATCATAAAAACATTCCACAGCTTGATCAACATCTGAAGTTTCAAACAATTCTACCCAAGAACAATTAGTGATCATATTTTTAAGTAAAGGTATATTATTCTTTTTGAATTTCCATCTAACATTATTGGAAGTTTTACGTATAGCATCACAATGATATTTGCATGACGATAATGAAACAGAAATATCTAAGGAAGGATGGTGTTGATCCTCACTCACTAAAGGTAGATCATGCCTCTTTATTACAACAGAATCGGAATGTAAATTGGTATATATTAAATCCAAAGTTCGACCATTACTATTTTTTACATGATTGAATTGAGAAAGGTCAAATAATTTAAGAAAAAAATTATGCTCATTTTTTGGGTATTTACAAGACGACAAATTAAAATCTCCAAATATTATTATTTTTTTATCTCTAATCTTATTGCCTGCCGTTTCCAAACTACTATAGAAATTACAGAATACTTCCTCTTCAGAATTTGGAGGGAAATATACTACACAAACCAACAATGTTGTACGTTTAAAAGTTAGTTTAACCCATAGATTTTCGCCATCAGTCTCCAAGCACTCCATTCTTTGAGCAGCGCGCAGATGTTTGCTTTGTATTGCTAGAGCTACACCACCTCCTCTTGTCATTCGATCTCTGCGAAATACTGTGTACCTTTTATCAAATATTTCTGCATCAATGACACCCGCTGTCAACCAAGTCTCGGTAAGAGCAACAATGTTAATGTCTTGAGCCAAAAGATTACAGCTAAATTCATGGGTCTTCGTGTTCAGTCCTCGTACGTTAGAATATATACAGTTGAGAGAGATGTTATTGTTCTTGTTGTATAATGGCGGCAGTTTGTGGTCTTCTCCGAAAAATCCATTCGTTGATTCTAGTATTTAACGGCCATTTTTCAGGTTGCATCCATGTGTTGAACTCTGAGGCCGGTAGTGAAACCTTGAATGATGCGTGATGTCCTTTAGTTACAATTTTTTCGACTTCCACGTTCACATCAGGATCTTTCTTTTTCATGTAAAGCATTATCTGTTCTTCTGTTGTTTCAGGAGCAAAAGAAAAGGCATGTATGAATTTTTTACGTTCAACAGTTTTCAATTCAGGATCTCTATCCCCCTGTCCCTGAATAATATTTCTTCGTCTAGGTTTGACATTAGTCGTAGGCAAATATGTGTGCTTATTATTCACTTCGACATTTAAAGGACGAGTCGTAGTGTGATTTTCTCTGACGACCTCACTAAATGTTCTAGGCGAAGTAGGTGACTCATTTGCATTATGTATCTTAAAATTTGCTTGAGAAATCCTCTTGCCAACCGTCTGTGAGAGCTCAGTAGAAATTTGAGAATATTCATTATTATTGGTCAATTTTTCCGCATTCTGATTATTTCTGAGTTCCAAAATTGTCATCTTTAGTTGAAGATTTTCTGCTTGCAGTGCAGCAATTACTACAGCAGCATGACCGATGTTTGAGATGAGACTCGTTGTTGCATTGTTGACTTGCCCTCTCATCTCATTATTAATTTTGGTTTTATCAGCCACCAGAATAGCATTCACTATTTCTACATCTCTCTTAGCATTTTCTATGTAATCATGAGGAGACTCGTTGTTAGTGAGGCGCAATCCAGATGGTTCCGATGACATCATACTATCCATAATCGATGTTCGATGAAAATATTTGCACCTCTAGGTATAATTATTAGTGTGCAGGTCTGTGTAGTATTTGGTACAAAGCAATTAATGGTGACAATAATATTATATGTATGCTTGCTACCTTATATTCTGTAGAATAGATGATATTCTTCCACACACATATGCACACAAGAAGCGCGATATTTCAAACTACAATATGATACCAATTTTAATTCGTAATGCAAATTAAATAATGAAGTACGATTTTTTAATAGAGAAGCAAAAAATCAGGATGTTGCAAAAGCGAATGTTGCCAACGTATGCAACGTATGCCAACGTATACATGTCTACCCGAATACTTATAATCTATATTTTGTATTGAATTTTACGGTTCATTTAATTTCATTTGACAAATAATATCATTTTATAGTGTGTTTATAATCTATACGCAGAGTTGAGGCAATCTTCCCTGTGAAATGTTCTATAGGTAGGTTGGTACTGTGCTCTCGTAGGAACCTAATCACTAATGCGTTAGTGGTGCACGATACGATGTACATATAGGTGTGCCTTGTCACTGTTAAGATATGCGTATGATAATTTAACACAAAATTCCATCTTATATGCATAGCTATGGGGATATGATTCCAACTCGTTTAAGTCAATAAAAGGTGCAGCAACTTCCATATCACATCGGTATGTGTAATAGGTGGGTAGGTGTAATCAAATCACATACACCCAATATGGAACTACTAAGCTCCGTCACATTCCTGTAGCCGCTTTGATAAATGTGGATCTTTTAGTCACTTAACTTGATGCATATTTATCATTTTGATTAAAACGATCTTACAGACTTTGCTTGTTTCGCGTGAAATTTTGTGTGCATAAAAATATCATGGAATTACGTTCGTCGTAATTAGATGTGAATATCATAAACTTGTATTTATTAGGTTGGTATGTGATGATAATACTGGCCAATGGCAGAAATATGATTTGCGTGAAATTATTCTTACAATGTTGCCAACGTGCAGTTTTATGGAATGCATGTGGTTGGTGGCGTTGATAACAGCTGCAATAATAAACACTTATATTATTTTATTTGTAAGAATTAACCGCACAGTGGGTATCTGATGTTTCAATTTTGTTGCTAAATTCCATTGGCTGTTTTTCAATAAGCGTTTCTTTGTATCAATGGTTGAATGATCAATCTGAATTTGATATGCAGTTAGTTCCTGTGACTGTATAAAGTCAAACAGATTTGATAATACCTAAATTATATTAATTATGTGTTGGGGTCAACTGACCTCGTCCTCAGGCCATTCCACTTACAAAAGAATTTGGCGTCAGGAATCTCGTGGGCGGATTAGTCGTTCTTAGTTTCTGGCCAAATCTTCGCTTCAGTGTACCCACTGTATCCTATCTTAACATTACATTATTATACCAATTCAGCATAATATTGATAAATCCACACCTGGTATTATTATTTATCTCTTTTTCACTGTCGATTATTTAATAGACAGAAGTAATCACTTTGATATTGTGAATTGATCACATTAAAAGATCTATTGTGATCAGTTTACACATGTCTGACATTCAGTGCTAACAAAATAATAACGTGGGTGCTATCTTATTTGAAGTTACCTGCAAATTCTCTTTGTTTTGAAGTCCTTTTGAATATTCAGCTTTTGAATGTTGTTTCTATACATATTGAAGTGTTGATGATTCGTGTTTATTCTTTATTCATGAATTATTATTATCTTCCATGTTGATATGTATGGCTCTCATCATGTATGGTTACACGTCCATATCAAGGTCTGGTCAATTCTTGGAAAACTGAAATTCTGCCACAAGAATAATTGCAGTATTGTGAACTCGCACTTCGTGATGGAATGCATCCATTGATTGGGTACAACAAACACTCGTAATAATCATTATTATTTTCCGAAATTATTTTCATTCATCCGTGTCACTTGTCACGCGACATAGCGACGAAAGTTCAGAACAATTATGTTATGGCAAATTGTTTCATTCCTATGCTTTGATGCTTTATTACTTGATTTATTTGGTTTCTACTTTGTTCTTCCATATATTATGATACAATGCTTTATGTTACCAGCGGGATTATGTTTAAAAAAAATTGTCGAGTTGTCTCGTTGTGTACGTTGTAGTGACAACTAATTTCTAATCTGTATGAGTGTCGTGTCCGTGACAGGATAGGCGTCATGTTGGGAATATATTATTTATTCCCTTCAGATTTGCTACTGTTTCGCTGTTATTTTCATACACACATACCTATACAAGATATGTGTTTACGTATGTCTTCATGCACAATATATGTTATATTAAGTGGCTACCTTTATTGTTGTGTAAAATCTCACTGCTGTAACATCAGTTAAATATTTTTGCTACTAAGTGTTGTTTAATCAAATAGGAGTAGTTAATGAGCAATCTAAAATCAATAACACACTATTTTAAGGTCAAAATTGTAATGTTAGGTGATGCTAATCGTGAGCGAACTATTAATTTGGTTAAATTTACTATAAAGTTTCTGATCATCTACTGTGAGATGAATATTTGATATCTGATAACCCAAACGATACAAATAAAGACATCTCGATTGGAGAACCATGTTTACACATTGTGACATTATTTATTTATTAATTCTTTATTATTGATCACAATATATACAATTTTATAGAAAAATGTATTTAAATTAGATATAATATACAGAGGGCGAGTTTATCGCAAAGGAGCAATATCTTGAAACTAACGCAAAATATAATCTGAAGTAGTGAGGAGGAAGACGTCCCAACGCTTTCATATACGCTCTAAGCTGACTTGAATGATCACTTTCAGTGTACATGGACATCGTAACCAATTACTTGATTCTTACAGACATAATGAAAGCTAGAAAGAAAGTATGATTTTTGGGATCTCATATTTGGGTGACATAATTACTATGTATTCTTTATGGCGAGGTACTTTTTTTATTATTATTACTATCAAAATTAGATTGATCGCTCGATAATTATTATCAAAAATACCAAGTTAGCAGGTATCACTAACAGTTACTCTAGCTCAAGATAAGCAGGACCTTATGGGGCCACACTGTAATATTGGACATAAGTTTATTCATACACTACATTATTTTATTTGGACACGAACATCAGTGTAACGATTTATGGTTTCGCATATTACGAGTTATCATTCAAACTATTTTATTTATTGTTTTTATAGATATATGGATAAAAGAGATGTAATATATTTTGTGGAGCATGCAAATTAATGTGTTTATTTTCTCTTATTTGTCGTTTCCGAATTGAATGACAGGATATTCTTTCGTTGAAGGAAAGATCACTTTATCACGTATACCTAATTATTATTCATGTAGACACATTGTCATTTAGCCGATTCGACTCTTTAAGACAATACTTTGTTATTGAATATAACCATGTACAATACTGAATGATTGGTTTATCTTCCAGATGACACCCAGTTGGAGGACCCACGTGTGGAATGGTTGGGAGTGCAGGATGCAATGTTACGTGACTATCTCAAGACCGCACAGGACTCAATCCAGGTAATTTATACCTATTATGTAGTTACAAAAATATTATAAGGGACAGTTAAAATTACATATACACTCAGTTAACTCTGTACCTGAGAGCCATTTAGTCTTAAGTACTAAAACGTCATTTTCAAATTCAATTTTTTAATCGAAAATATCTCAACATTTTACTAGTAATAAGCTGTATATAGTATACACAGCTTATTACATAGACCCTATAGTATAGATTCTAAGCATTTCTGTACTTAAGACTCACGACTAATGTGTTATTTTCGCTTTTTTCGTAACTTTGGCATTTTTGTCAAAAATGCACTTAAGTCCTAATGGCTCTCAGGTACAGAACTGTTTTAGGGGTTAAAAACATTGTTTTGACATTCATTAATAGTGAGTAGTAATAGTAGGTACGTCATTTAGTTTTTCGTTTCGTTTGACTTATGATGCGTAAGTAATTATTGTTAAGTTAACTAGCTTATTAATAATATAATATTGCAGGTTCGCAAAAACAATTATAGGTACATAAATTAACCATGTCGTACTACACATAGGTATACCTTATCACTAGTAAAAACTAAATATCACATATATAACACAAATGTAGTGAAAAAAAAATATAATTGTTGTGCAGTCAATTGCTTAGTGGTGGACTGAAAGGAATTTCACTATTTCAATGTTAAATTCCGTTCGAGCGCATTCACTTTTCGTTATTATAAAGCAGCG
Organism: Athripsodes cinereus; assembly: GCA_947579605.1. Taxonomy (NCBI): domain Eukaryota; kingdom Metazoa; phylum Arthropoda; class Insecta; order Trichoptera; family Leptoceridae; genus Athripsodes; species Athripsodes cinereus. Next base: position 18,821,490 of record OX388309.1, read on the forward strand.
ATGTCGTCGCCACTTGGATAGACTGTTACTGTTGGAATGGAACTACTGGCGGTGGCGTCTATAATATAATACCTACCTATAACTAGGTAAGTGTATCTACGTACCTACTAAACATAATACACTACTACTCGTATAATCTACTCTCTAATAATGTATAAAATAGTTAATAATATTTTGTTATCTACAGTCAGTATGTATTATGAATGTACCTACTCGTATGGGAATTAGTATTGAATAAAAATTCCGTGATAATGATTATTAAAAATGCCATGTATTTATTTCTCCGACATCTCGTTTCTACTCATACATCTGTCTCTCTCTCTAATATGTTAGAAGTAGAAATAATACAGTAAACACATTATTGTGTAGTAGGTGTATGCACCTACCTTCATATACATATATTATTATAATTTTATCAAGGTATTTATATACATACAACTAATCTCGTTCAGGAATTTCTAATTATGAAACGTTTTTGTATGTAGTAATTAAAAAAAAACACTTGATTCGCTTTAGAGAAAATTATACGTGTCCTGATTTCGCGAGAAGCATCTAAGCGCCTTGTATTATAGTTTTTTGCCATCATTTTCATGTCATCAAAATATTACTGTAATAATTATAGAGTCTGTACGTTCACAGAGTGAAAATTCATACTGATGATAGAATTCATTTTATAAAAATACAGTTAGTATTTCACTTAAATTTATTGAGATATTTATAAATTTAAATGAAATATTGACTGTGTTTTTACAATAAATAAATACTATTTATGTAATTTTGCAGACTTTCTGTCAACTTAATTGCTAAGCGATTCCATAAAATGTATCCATAAATAAATAGGTATTTTAAAACAGCATAAAATATCATTTACCGTGCACTTTGTATGTCGTAATGAAATGTGTGCACTGTTCAATACCTAATCGACAATATTTATTATAGTGATTTTTGCAAGGTGTATGTACCTACCTATAATTTAGGCGTCTTGCAGGGTGGACTGATGATGCACGCGCTCTATATTTTGTATATCTCTATTTGGAAATAAATTAAATGGACATACCTATTGTTTTTCCAGTATTTAGGTACATATTTTAATAAATCTATATCTACTAAGATTAATTAAAAATGCGGTTCAGGTTTTACTACTACTTTATTAAATTGACCCGAGTTTTAATATTCCTTTTTTTTCATTTATTTCACATATTAAATTTTATTTATTGTTGACTATATAACGTGTTTTTATATCCGCGAATATATTTTTTAACAAAGCTATTTTGTTTATTTTTTTAAAAATTCACCTCTGCGTCTAGTAAAAATTGTTGCCGAAAACCACTAGACTAGATCAAAATCTGTTGTAGTAATTTGTTTACAAGTTCTCCAGGTAAACCATCAACCAAAATTTTTACAAGTCGCAAAGGAGTATTGTTGCAATAAAGGTGTATTTAACTAATTTCATATTCCAAGGATAATTCATTTACAGTGTAGGAGTACCTATCCATACCACCTTTCACATACATATTATTATATACATATCTACATTTACACTTAATCTGTTTTAGAATAATTGTACCTAGGTGATATTATGTAGGTATATTATACGACATTCCAAAATACTCTTCAAGGATTTTGTTCTGTTAGTTGGTGGTCAGTTATTTGGTAGTTATGCAAGCTGTTATGATAATAAGAATAATTTGTGTCGCTCTGTAATTAAAAATATAACTGAATATGTGAATATACCTATATATATTTCACGTTTCATATAGGTATAATGTGGGTGTATGGCTACAAAACCAGTGTAGTATTGCTGTAATACATACACATTTTTTCATTTCAATGTTTGAATTAACTATCCGATAATTTGTTAAATGTGCTTTTATTATCAATACATATCGGCAACTAATTTTTATGGGCGCCATTAATTTGATATTCTTTTCTAAATTATTTTCGTGTTATTTGCATATCTTATTTCATTAGTTGATCGGTTGGAGAACACCTTATAAAATATATTTTTATGATTGTATTTATTATACAATTAAAAATAATATAGGTACCATACCCCATACTTGCTACAGTTGATGCTCGTCGAGAACATTTGATTTGTATGTTAAATACTGGATGTGGTTATATCAAATTGATCCTTCTGAGGACTAATTCAATTTTGTATATTAAATTGAATAAAATGTCATTTAGCACAAAATATCGTCTACCTTATCGTGCCTTAAAGTAGGGTTGTTTGATTATTAGAAATTATATTCTAATTTGTGATTTGTATATAGTAATGTAGCCGCCAGATAGTTGAATTAGTGTGTTTACAGAATGGCTAGGTGGTCAGTTAAACGCTGGCATTCAACGGAATGGCAAAAAAGATCTAGACGCAACGTTTATCAATCCTAGTTCCACGATGACAACAAAAAAATAAACTGAATTTCAAAATTCGGGCTAGCTTCGATGAATGCAAGTTTGTATAGAAATTAGAAAGATATATTATATTATATCTATGAGAATTTATTGGTTTCCCAACTACTTGTCTAGTAAATAGTTGTGTAAAGTTACCACACGCTAACACGGAATTAACTATTAATGCGTCATATTATCATCCCATCTTGTGACTTAATTTTTTTGAAACGTTCGTCGAGTTAACTAACTTCCTTCACTTTTATTATTATTCCTAGTTAAGATTATATTGTAGATTGTGTAATAGTAATACATATTAAATTGATCCATATCCTTATTAATTTAATAACCTGATTCTCTCGTGATAAAATCATATTTTCTCGTTTTAGTCTTTGTGTTTAGATTATTAGATGTAAGTACATACTTAGACACTCGCACATTCTAGGATTTGACAACATCGTTCACTACTTGCAGATACTCTAGGACTGATAGGTACATTATAATTGATATTGATTTTGTACACACAATTTGTTGTAGGTAACCTCTAGTGCGTAGGTATGTGTTACGTAATAATATAATGGCAACTGTGTACAGTATAATCTGCTATACCTACCTACGCATATTATTATGTGTGCAATGTATAGGTATGTGATGGAATGCAATTAATTTTCATAGCTTCGTTTACATATTTCTCTCGTAACGTGACAATCTGACTTGTCGTGTTAAAAATATTCTATGACCTTCCGACATTCTTCGCTTTTCCTTGCGTTACGATATCGTGTGTAGGTATGTACTTAGTCACCGTGCTTATTGTTTATTGCTAACGGAAGCTTTTAGTGGAGTAGGTAAATGATTTTACTTAATGGATGAGGCAGGATGAAAAAAAAAACAATATTTTTTTCGCCATTTCCCTGTCATCTAGGTATCACTCTTCTCTCTGGTCTTCGTCACTCTCTCACGCTGTTTGTTACTTATCAGACGTAATATGTAGTTGTAAGTACAAATACGATGCTGTATGTTATATCTATACTACGTGTGACTTGTTTAGTAGGTAGGTATACCCACAATATAGATGTGTAGGTGCCACATATGCGTGCTATACAACTGGTGATAATATTATATGTTATACATACCTATTCAAAGCACAGTAGAAGATACCTTTTCCTATTTGTGAGTAAATATATACATATGGGCATGTAAGTACCTATATAATATTGTTGTGGACGAGAACCACCGGAAGCCCGCGAATGCCTCTTAAACTTGAAAATCTCGTTTTGAATGGGATGAGGTGTGTGTTTTTGTAATGTATAATTAATTTTATGCATACGAAATGTACTTACCTATTATTAATTCCAAATTCGCTGTATTTTTGAATTTTTAATTGTGTGTCTGAACAGTAGCACAATAATTCAGTACCTACATTCAGACTATAATTATTACTCTGCGGACGATTTAGTGTTTGTTGGAATACTAATCAGTAGTCAGTACATTGCTACAGTAACCTACAGTAAGGCGGATCATTTTGAAAATGATGAATTTCTTACGGAGCACAGCGCTGAAAAGATACCAACTGGTCTCAAGAACATGTAATTTCATATCAAACATTTGATATTATTCAAATTTTAAGGTCCCATATTTTTTGATATAAAAGTGGTTTAAAATTAAATATCTACATGAAATTAGCAAAGAATTCAAATATTACAAAAGAGATACTCGTAATGTAATTTAGAGTAAAAAATCCTGCTTATTATGAAAAGATTTTAACCAGCATTTCCAACAAAATATCGGGCAATGGTGGTTTTTTAAGAATAATTTGACTATAATTTAAAATGCCACATGTTCTCATCATCTTTATAGCTGAAAATATTTTTTCGAGGTTCTTTATCTTAAAATTCATTTCCTTAGCCTTACGAAACCCTTCATTTGAATGCGTCAAAAATCTTTATAGAAAATTTATAGTATAATATTTTGCCCTGGTTTATAGGTATATCCAATCACTTTTTACCGGCATATGCTGACTGGGGACGAAAATCTATACACTAGAAAAATAAAAGTAAAATATTGAATTTCTTGTTGTTGCTGCATAATTTTTTTTCATGAATAAAAAAAAAACAAAATCTAAAAATCTAAGGGATGTGCAAGTTAAACGAGGTATTCTGATTGAAAATTAAAATTTTGTTTGTATTTACGAATGAAATGTGTTCTTGTGTACAAAATTTAATGATTTAGGTAATAAAAATAAAAATATAACACTGTATAACTTTCACTATTTAATATTTTGCTTAAAAGCTTTTCGGACATACGTCCATCTTCAGTAATAAATATCTTACAACCAGCTTACAACTAATGATAAAAGACAAAAAGGAACAAAACGTTAAACATTATAAATAATTGAGAGTAGGGGGGTGGGCGGGGTTAATGGAATTATAATAAGGATCTGTGTAGTTATTGGTAGAGGTGTTGGTTCAAGGTAATGAATGGGTAGAGGTAGTGAAAGGGTGGGTTAAAGGAGAAATGAGAGGAGGTATTTGTATATTAATAATATTATCATTATTTTTGTTGATTTCCACTGCTTCTAGAATATTCATTTTATGTCCTTTTTTGCATGTATATAAGACTTTTAATCCTTCTTGATTGAAAGAATGACCCGATTCTTTGGCATGGTCCGCCATTTCTGAATTAACTTTAATTGTATTCAGAGCCATTCTATGTTCTTTATATCTGGATAAGATTTTTCTTCCAGTTTGGCCAATATAATATTTGGGGCAATCATTACATTGTAATTTATAGATACCACTATGATCGAGTTTATTGATTTTAGATTTTGTATTGAAAATGTTTCTCCCAATGTTGTTTGAAGTATAAAATGCTGGTTTCAGATCCTTATTATAATTCCATTAACCCCGCCCACCCCCCTACTCTCAATTATTTATAATGTTTAACGTTTTGTTCCTTTTTGTCTTTTATCATTAGTTGTAAGATATTTATTACTGAAGATGGACGTATGTCCGAAAAGCTTTTAAGCAAAATATTAAATAGTGAAAGTTATACAGTGTTATATTTTTATTTTTATTACCTAAATTTTTAAAAATGAGCTTTCATAGTGTTACCTCTTCAAAAATAGAAAAGTTAAAATTTAATGTATACTGTAGTATAATATTGATATTTTCTAACAAAATTTACAAAAGGACAAGAATGAATTGCTCAACTTCCACGTATTTAATTAAATAGAGCCACGGGACTGCCATAAATTTAGTCATGCAATTTTTATTTATATAAACTCGTTTTAGTTATGACAAAATATGTCGTGAAAATATTTTCTTTTGTTTTTAATTTCAATATTATCAACCTAAATTGTTTTACAGATTATTAACTTTTCCACAAACTATGATAAAAACTGGAGATTGATGACGTGTATATGAACAAAGTTATTTGGCGCCTTTTCCGCGCTATGCCCGATGGAGAACTTAAACTTTTATTCTCCCCATAAAGCCTGATCCACCCTAGTTACCAGTCCATGCCGTACTTTAGATCAGCGTTCGCCGAAGTGGTGGACCACGAGAAAAATTCGCTGAACCGCAGAAAAATGTGGAATGCGCTTACTCATCACGTTAAGTTATGTTTTAAGTCTTACGAGCTAACTAGGTACATTTTTATGTGTTCATTGACCTTGAATTTTTTTATAATTATATTTAACACTTACAGTATCCAATTAATGGTCCGTGAGGTCTCAAAGTTTGGCGACCGCTGTTTTAGATAACTCGATCTGAACATAATACATCTGGGTTGTCATCGTCATAGGTACATACATTACTATTTTTTATAAATAAATTTACAGATTTAATAGTTTAATTTTTTTAAGGTGTGATGAGCTTCAATTCACGTTTATAATTTGATAAAAAATCATAACTAATTTATCGATAATTTTGTCTCCCAAAACTAAAAATAATAATCCATCCATAAACTCTAAAATTGAAATATTTATTACACTATTCCCTTATCATAGCAATTCCGATACTAAAGTAAATATTTTCTGGTACTCTTTTTAGTGATACTAGATTAAATTTATCTACAACAATAATTAAGATTATCAGAAGTTAGTCCCATATCTATTGCCTTGAGTAGCCTCTGTATTATAAATGTTTTTGTTAGTAATTAGGTACATATTGACATCCCATTCATTAAAATATTCATTGCATGTTTTTCCAGGAATCAAATTTAATTAATGAATGAAACAAAACTGATAAAGGTACACATGTATCTATTTATTCATCATATAGCAAACACATTATTGTTAAATGTTTGATTTAGTACGCATATTTTTTTTTTATCTAAATTAGGTACTTTACATAAACAGGAATACTTATGTTACAAAATAAATTCCATTCCTCCTACGTCTTATTAGATTCAATATATTTTATACATTGGTCGACACTGCTTTGTTGTATCTATTGATTCTCTTGGTAATACACGGATTTGGTCTTGTTTCATAATAAATTCATATCTAAGTTCAAGCATAACTAGTTTTTTGTAAAAAAAAAAAATCAAAATACCTACTTACCTAGGTAGATTTTCCTTAATTCATACTTTTATTTTAAATTATTGTCACCTATTATTAAAATAAATGAATAATTATTTATTTTAGTTCACTATGATATTTTATGAAAAATGTTGAGGATGTAATAATAATCTTTCAGTTTAGTAGATATTAATTAGGTATAGGATGTTAAAAAAAAACCCTGATCGCGTTAGACTTTTCTCAGGATAAAATTGTATTAAAATATGCATAAACAGAAGTTGATGTTGATGTTACGATATACAATAGCATAGTGAAATTTTTGAATCCATGTAATTTATGGCACATTTAAAGAGTGGAAAGCAAGTTCTCAAATATATTAAAAAGCCAAACTCCCCTTTCACGGCACAAGCTTTTAGCTTAGTGTGAAAGGTGTATAAGGTTGTATTTGGGTTTATAACAAACCCAGATACATCTTTTTTAAAAATAATAATAAAAAAAAAAATATCTTGTCATCCATTTGATTCGTGAATGCAAATTAACATTGCATGATATTCCTTAGAATGTATGTAGGTATATTAGCAGTTGTTTCGGTGATGGAGTGACGCCACTGTTTGCATTCTTCAGATGTGGTGGATGAATAAACGATTGTGAAATTGGTTGACGTTCCTCCAGAAGTGAACTTGCCAAATATGGACATACAGCATTCAGCAACAAGGGGAGCGTGTTCATTGACCATACATAAAGTCTCGCTCTTATATCGTGCCATATGAAATGTTATGGTGAAATAAACCTTATCAACACGCATCATTCGATCGCATTATGGTGATGGTATAAAACACGTTCTCTCTGTAACATGACTAACTATAGCTGTTATAGTACATGTATATACAATAATAATATACATGGCGTAAATATGGGGCCGCGAGTTGAATCGCATTCTACGAATAATTATGTTAATCCAACTGCACTTGGTTACTTTATGTGAAATGCTTTTGGATTTGATTTTTTTATTTAATCCAGTAATGTACCTACAAGAATGCGACTTTCTGATCGCTTCAATGATTCTGATCTGATGTTGCAGCGAAGGGAGAATGACCATTTGGTGCAATGGTACCATCGCTTGTAAACTATACGGAATTTTATGTTAATCGTTCATATTTTTTATTAATACCATTATTATTATGCACGTATTTCTATAATTAATTTATTAAGGTTTAATATTATTATGATGTATGTATGTATTGGTAATGATGTACCTAATAGTTGTATTCCGTTTTTCCTACTACATAGCACGCTTCATATGTTATGGCTATTTAGGATTGTAGGTATGTAAATGCATAATTATTTACTACATATAAATTATTTATACATTATTATTGTTCAGGAAGGTACTAGATATCAGATATAATATCTGCGCATGTATGTAGGACGTAGGTACTACAAGCTCCATGTGCATGCGTGCTATACGGATATATTGTATTATAGTGTAGGTATAGGTAGGTACCTAAGTAACTGGGAAAACACTTACATTTTCTACACTCCATCACTAGAACCATAAAACATCAATTTACATATGTAAAAGTTTTCCTTTTCATCTTATTTCTTAAATAAATAAAAAAAATATTGTTGCCGTCAATAAATGATAATAACTACTACTACTACTTCTATACCATCACGGCATATACCACAAGTGGGGTAGCCAGCAGACCAGCTGCATATAAAACATGCAAGCTGTCTTCTCCGTGCCAATATAAAATTAAGACATTCAGGATGGGTGGCAAACCTCATCGCCGAATTTAAGATGTAAAATGTCTTATTTTTTCCAACACCTGCCTTTTACAGGACACTCGAAACTCGAAAGATGATAATAACATTAACCTTAATTTAAATACGACGTGATAGACAACCCAAATCAACATACAAATCTTCTTACTTACTTAGTACAGTAGTAAGCAGTAGGTACATACATAAGTTTTATATTGGTATTTATGATTAGATTTGACATAAATCAATATCACGATTATCATAGGAAGATATAGTTGGATTAAATTAGGTTAGGTACATCCACATACACATTCCAAATTCCAATGCCATTCGAGGAAGTTGTTTGAAATGTTATTAGTTCATATTTCTAGGTATGGATATGAAGACGTATTTCTTGTATAACTGAGAGAGGGTTGTTAGGTATATTTAGTGTGGAAACCTTTAATATGTAGGTAGGTAGGTATATGTGTGATTATAATATTAATGTTGTGCTGTTTATTTATCTTATCTTACTTTTGTAAATTATTATCCCTTGGGGCGATTGGCTACCCGAATAGGCACGTTATTATTTTATCCCATCTTTTTCCCTACTTATAATATTATATTATTCTACTATGTATAATAATATGGGCAGGTACCTACCAACATAATGTTATGTATATTGGTATACCTCCGTTTATGTTGTACACACATATTATTAAATAATTTCTTAGAAGATTGTTTCTCGTCTTTAAATCGTTTCTCGGTAGCCCAAGGTCGAATATTTTTTCAATCATTAATACTCGGACCGTCTTCACGTAAGATAATTATTAGGGCGAGGTATGTTGCTTGCGGCCTGAATTAGTTATTTGCATTTACACACCAAACCTACCTTCCATAATAAGAATATTGAACACACCTCTATTATGCTTCATCAATACTATACTACCGACGAACTCATTATAGCTAATAATATTTGCTACAAAAAGTAGGTACAGTAATTTTTAATATTAAAATACGTAAACGCATCAAAATAATGAACCGTCGAAACAGATTACGCATTTCCAATTTTTTATTTATTAATAATTCACAAGAACATTTTTTAACATTCATAACAGTGCGATGTAATTTTTGCATTTATATGTACCTTCAACTGAATGTTACAAGTTTTTTTTAACTAATCTGGATTTTGTAATGAAATAAATGCAAATACAACCCAGTCCCACATTATCACAGGACACAATTTGTAATTTTAAGGTAGGTACTTGTAGAATGAATCTATAGATGTTTTCATGTTATGCATACCAGTCAATGTCAGAAATATTATTGTTCTACTTACTATATTTTACAATATTATAATGTTATATTATGTATATTGCAAAAAACAACGTTGACTTTTATTGCATTGTGGAGGTACCTACTCGTGCGTTTATGTTTTATTTTGTTATTAAGCTTTTCTCTGCGTAAAGTTGTAATATTATTATTATTGTATTGTTTCATTTTGTATTATTATTGTATGTATTACATATTACATACATACCTAGTCGTAATGTAATGTGGTTATATGTTTTAAGGACGTTATCATAACTCAAGGTGTTTCTATACTGTGTAACCGTAGTGTATGGCATGGCATCGCGATAAATATTATAATAAGTATGTACAATACATACAAATCTACACATACCTACATTATTGTATTATGTATTGTGTTCTGTGGAATGTTATTGTTCAGATGTATGAATCGAGTACATGCGCAATGTTATATTCGTAGTGTGCGCACAATAATACGCAAGTACATACCTATGCATCATGCTATAATATTATGTAGTAGGTACATACATTATGTACTTATAGCAACAATGGGGTGTTCATGGGTCAAATATGATTTCGCTTTGACCTTGCTGACGAACTTTCAGAGTAGGTACATAATAATATTACACTCACACTAATATAATATACATTTTAGTTATTATATACTATTATATGTATTGCACCTATGCATGATTATTTTTATTACACCTATGTAATACGTACGTACGTCAAGTACGAAGATTTTTTATGTTTTATGTCAAGTACGAAGCTTTTTTACATGTTGTGTATGTTAAATGTTATATTTTCCTTCCTGCATACTTCTATTCAGATAGATATTATATTATTTACTCATGAGAGAGTAGGTATGGACATTTAGACAGAATAGGAAGTCACAAATACTGATTGTCTTTTGTTTGTATGTTCAACTTATAAGTGTTATTATTTCTTTGTTTTGATGGTGTTATAATAACGATAGTAAAATGGGTCGACACATCGTGCGTTTTGTCATACTAATAAGGAAGTTTTCGCTTGACCGACACTAACTATTTGAGCCATGTCACGTGGCTGTACTTTGGTAGGTACCTACCTAGACCATTACTATTTGTTACCATTTGTCTTGGAAATACGTACCTACTTATATAATATGTTGTTAATTAGTAAATACTACAGAAACTTTAATGAAGGATACACGACACAATAAGTAACTTAATGAGTTTTGTGTTGTTTTATCTGAAGGAAGGCAGTACTGAGCTGTCTGTCAGTCAATTGATGAGCGCGTGGGAGCTCCCTGTAGTAGGTATATGTAGGTACTTTTCAGTGCCTTGGGTACATATTATATGTATACATTTTGTGTTCTTGCTTTTACCATAACAGGATATGATCAATGAACTAAGTATTTTAACTACCACCTGTTTCGAGTTATCGACAAATTGTTTAATAAATACATAGTTAGGTAGGTAGATATATAAAGATTTAATCGAGTTTTATCACGTAGGCTGTATTTTTAGATATACCACACTACTAACTAATTGTTATTATTAGCTTGTGTAGTAATATTTTCATATTTTTATTGTCCTTTATCATCGGCGGACCCATAAAAGGGGCAGAGTAATAACAAAAATTGGAAATGCATTGAAAACTGGTGTTTTAATCTTTTACGTTATTATTAAGTTAAATAAATGTGGAGATTCATTGTGTTTCTTTGATTGGTTCATTTTCACATTTAAAGAAAACTAGACTTGAACTTGGCTTATTTATTTATTGACTGTATCGGTCCACAGTCCACACATAGTAGAATTCCATAACGTCTCTCTCATTATCAATAATTCATAGTACAAAGAAACATTCGTTTCTATTTACCTAATTAGTTTTTAAATAACTTCATAATTTTTACATAAAATTATATGTCTCAGTATTATCTCAATTCGCTGTTTTAGTTTATAATATGTACTTATATGTTATGATAAAAACTAGTTAATTATTGATTATCCATTGTAATAATTCCTCATTCTAATGTTAAATGAAATTATATGCAAAATTTAATAATCAAATTAAGTTTGGAACTACTATAGATGACTCGCACACATTGAATTGCTCAGAAAAATGGACATTAATATTTTTGCCCAGACTGAGGATCGAACCCACGACCCCTCGCTTGCAAGGCGAGTGTGTTAACCACTAGTCCAACTTAATGAATTAGGTTACATACGGTATATATAATATACCTAACTTGTATGTAACCTAATTCATTAGGTTGGACTAGTGGTTAACACACTCGCCTTGCAAGCGAGGGGTCGTGGGTTCGATCCTCAGTCTGGGCAAAAATATTAATGTCCATTTTTCTGAGCAATTCAATGTGTGCGAGTCATCTATAGTAGTTCAAAACTTAATTTGATTGACATCCACACTTCTGAGTAAGTGAAATCCAGTTTTCAACACAACAGACTGTGTTACATACAATAATCAAAATTTAATAAAACTTAACCTGATGAACTTTATTTGAACTATTGGTGCTATGATAACGATCGGTTATATCATATTTTTATACTTATATACTTATATTCGCATACTATCTTGGGGACATCAGCGGTATTTTATAGGTGAGATCGGTATGTAAATCTTAATTTCACATGAAAGGCGGGCAGTTATATTTCAACATGATCTCATTAGTAGACACCAGAAGAATGTTTGAAATGTCTATTTGTGGAACATTTGTCACTGCTGCATTCTTATTAGGTACCTACGTAGTAAACGAGTATAATGCCTCTACAGTAGGTATACCAGTTGAACGAATTGAAGTTCAAATTAATGTACAATTTATTATAATATACTTATTACATTATATTTGTAGAGTTTTGCAGGCAATAAGGTAAACGGCGCAATTCGACCAATAATTTCAAACAGATACATATCACCACAGCTAAAAGGTTGGCGCACCCTGCTATTTTAGTGCCAACACTAATGTATGCAAGTGAGACGTGGACATGGCTAAAGAAGGATGCAAGCGGCATAAATGAGATCGTTGAGAAGGATGTGTGGTAAAAGTATGAGAGATCGTGTGCGTAACAGTGCTATACGAGAGGAATGTGAAATGAAAGTTGATGTAATAACAAAGATGAATGTAAATAAGTTACGATGGTTTTAGTATGTGAAAAGAATGTATGAGAACAGAATGACCAAGAAAATAATATATTCGGCTGAGAGGAATGGTGCACGGAGACGCGGCCTTCCGAGGATCAAATGGCTAATACCATAATATAAACCAAATCCTAGAGGAAAGCCAGAGCATGCATGAGACATTGTATGACTCTGATGGAAGCGAAAGGTGCAAGGATAGAAGGAAGCGGCGATCGATCCGTTCCTTCTATCCCACGAAAGTATCGTGGGAGAAGTACGTTAACTATATAGTTATAATTTGAATGGAGTCTCTCTGGCTAAGTGTTGAGTTAAGGATCTAGGTGTTATATTATATTATAGTAAGATGACATTTAGAGCCCACATTGATAAAGTAACAGAAAAAGCTTTTAAGTACCTGGGTTTCATTTTACTGGTTTCCATGAGGACATTTTGTTCAACGAAAACATACATAAATATGTAAATTTAGTTATGTCAGAAGCTGTCTTGAATATGCTACTATGGTTTGGAAGCCCTCGATACCTACATCACTTAAATCGATAGATTAGAAAGGGTTCCATATATTTTTTTAAAGTATTCAATTTACTGAGTCTTACAAAGAAGAGACATAAAGAAGAGAGTTCGCATGTTTGTGTATTACATGCGGCTGGTTTGCTACTTGCTAGCAACCCCACTTGTGTGTAGTAGAAGTGGTAGTGTTATAGGTATATCTCTGAGTATGATCTATCTACGTATAGTTATTATGTAATCTATTTGACTGCTCTAAGTGCCATCCCTCACCGGGACGCCGTGGTGACGTTGCCGGCTACGCAGCCAAATAATTCTACGATTGTTGAAATAACTTTATTTCTCGGATATTTCAAGAGTCCAAGGACTCCAATTTATCCGTTTAGGTGACAATCTATTAACCTTTCAACTCTCTCTAGTCTATCAGTACCTCTATGTGTTGGTAACTTCGACCTTACCACGTCAGTGGGCGGGGAACCCGGCTGACGTAGCAGATCCTACGATTGGTGACGTGGCCAATCCGTAGCCACGTGAGTTAGTGCTAATACATTTCGATATGAATTACTTATGGGGTGTTCACATTTGGCGAATATCGCCAGGCGAATTTCAAAATATATCGCCAGGCGAAAAAACAAAATTCGTCGGACATCCATTGGTCGTCACACCTGTTCACACAGTCCACCGATATATAAACGATCTGTCAGATGCGCTTTGATTTTGACACTGTTTTCAAAATGGCGGACGTCGAGATGGAGATCGCGAAGTGTTTATTTTTAGTCGAAAATGTTATAGTAGAGGTTATACGGCGCCTTTTAATAAGGAAACAAACGCCACAAACCAACAACAAAGATAACAGCTGTCACGAAGCGGAAAACATTATAAAATTTATAGGTTATAAAGTTTTTACCATAGGTACGAACGCCGCGCACATCTGTGCATGCGCAAATCGTTCAATCGGCCGAAAAAGTTGGAAGGTGGTCAACTCGAGACGATATATCGTTTCTACTGGTTTTTATCGTTTCAGACTAGCTGTCATTTTATTCACACGGTTCAAATGGCTGGCGATATTTTGGTGCCCTGGCGATTTTCGCCAAAGTGAGAACACCACATTAGCTACGTAGCCGGCGACGTCGCCGTGGCGTCCAGGTGAGGGATGGCACTAATAGTTGTAGGTACTATGTCATCGTATTATAGTGTAGGTATCCAATGCATGATATTGGTGGGTAGTAAAGTAGGTAGGTACGTACATGTAGTTATAATAATACATAGTGTGGAGGTAGGTACTACTCTCTTACACGCATTCCAGATCTTCTCCATCACTTCATAATATGGCCTGGGGCTAAACTACCAACTTACATAGTTGCTATGTAGGTACATATTATTAAACGTGCCAGATTTGAATCTGTGTGCGTTCTTTATAATAATAATATTATGTAGTATTTATATTATGTGCATACGTATATAAGTGTAATAATAGGTGTGTGTACCATGGTAAAGTATACGTTTTTGATGAGACGAAGTAAGAAGACGTTGTGCGGGGACTCACAATGAGCGGGAAATAAATAAAATAACAATAATAAAAAAAAAACAGAAAAGAAATAAAAGAAATTCACCGCAGGCGGGTAACACCGGTGGCTCGGACGGGTTCGAATAAAAAGAGTAAAAAATATTATATGTTTGTACACTAGAACGTGGATTATCAGCCTTAATATGTTAGTGATTATTAGTATACGTATGTCTAATCTGATGTACATAGATATAGTGCAATGTCAACCATTCCTCGTAAATCATATTATGATGTCGCGTCTGTGATGTTGATGTACAGATAATAATAATAATTATTGTTTTGTTGTTGAATTCCTGATTATTAAAATTCCTCGAATGTCAGGTATTAGCGGTGTAGGTGTTACGAGTATTTCTTGAGGAATATTATTGTTTCAATCATCAGAATACATGTAAATTTCAACTACACGGAAAAATTTCATTTTGAAAGTTGTATTGTATTTGTAGAAAAACTTTCAAGGTTACTCTCCAGATTTCAGAGTGGAAACATATTCCAAACATAGCGATCTTCTGATATCATAATAAATAAAGTAGTATTTATGTGAGCACGATATATTGGATGAAATAAAAAAAAACATTAGGCGGCCAGAGTGGCGCAGAGGTAACGCTCTTGCCTTCGAGTCACGAGGTCCCGGGTTCGATTCCCGGCTAGAGCAAGATGAAGAATGACCTTTTACAATTTGTCCTGGGTCTGGGTGTTACATGTATGTGTTTAGTGCATTGTTTAGGTATATGTGTATCGTCGCGTTAGTACCCATAATACAAAATTTATGAGTTTGGGACTAGCTCGATCTGTGTGAATTGTCTATGCATGTTATGTTATGTTAGGTACCCTTTTTAGCTCACTATTATTCGATATTATCAAAACATTACCAGCCTCATGAAAGAATCAGATTGTTTGAAATTAAAAATACCGACATTTTTAATTTCAAATTACTGTGTCTGTTTCTCAACTTTTATTCCGGCGATATTTTTTCAATAGTAAAATAATAATTTAACTGTCGTATGTTTTCCCACTTTCTTTGATTTACATTGTGTATTTTCCGTTGTAGAGACATTCGTGTGTTATGTGAAGTCACGTGAGGTTTGATTGTACGGTAATAAAAAAATGACGAGCGAGGGAGAGGACTCGGCCGTGTGCTGGGAGGATGGAACGAGATACTGACGTTTTTATTGCCATAACTTAAAGACTAAGGAATGCTGATGATAAGAGAAAATTTAAATGGACCACTGGCCCAACGTTTGTGTTGTTGTACCAATACACAATGCATAACATACCATACTATGCAATACCATCACCGCAGCCATGTATTTCTATACACTGTATATACCCATTATGCCTGTGTGATACCTACATATTATGTTATCTTCTTTTTCTCATTATTTGTTTTACTTTTTAATCTTATAGTTTATTATAACATGCCCATCTACATAATTGTTGCTGGGTAGTAGTCCTTTTTATAATAATATCTTGTCTTCCATTATTTCTCGTTTTTGTCTCTTTCTCGTCGAGAACCACTGATATAAAAGACTTGTTTAAAAGTAAATTTGAATGTAATAATTAGAAATCCATGTTGTTTTGTACTAATTTATATTTGTAAGTAGGTACCCATCTATACATAAATTTAGTACCTCTATACATTACGCATCCGTGTAATTACTTTTCGATGGTACCATGATACCGTGTAAATAGTTTGTTTATCGGTAATATATTAGTGGTAGGGGTTACAAAAGAAATCTATTATTGAAGTGCTGATAGCTCATCAATTTGATTTCAGTTCAAGTTCGACAGACTTTTTTTAGTAAATAATTCTTATGAAATGTTTGTGCAGGACGGTACATAATTATGTACATAACCGAAATTATCAATTCTGATCTCTGTTTTTCATTCAATTTCTGGTGTATTTGTTATTCCGGTAACACTAATTTATTGTTGTCTTTATAGGTGTTATTATTTTTATTGTATTCTGTCCATACACAAGACTTCGGTCTTTTTTGGATTGAAAAAAATCTTACGTAAATATGTGATTATTATTGTACAATTGTAATGTAAATTTATGTAAATTGTTTATGTACATATTTATAATAAATAAATAAAAAAATATGTACAGAATAGGAAATATTTACTAAAAGTATAATACGACTCAATTAAAAATATTAGATATCCAAACTTCTTACATACATACATTTTCTTCCCCGTGTCCTAGTTGGGTCGAGGGCCCATTACATCTAGGTACTTCCTCCAGAGACCCCTGTTCACCGCTGTTTCCAGGACCTCTGGCCACTCCAAAACAAGGTTACAATATTATTAACTACATTATAACATAATATTGTAACTACTTACATTATTATGCATTTATTACTGTTTATATTGAAAGGTACTTCGCAGTTCCATCTTGTTCCTGTCACAAGTTGATATTGATTTCATATCGACATTCGTTAGAAATAATAATTTTGAATTGTTTGTGACACGCAAAATAAACGTGAGTTTAGTTCACTTATATTTACGATGGTTTTTTGATTCACTTTGACCTGATTTTCCACCATAGGATATAATTATAACCTAAATAATGTTATTAATATTTTCTTAATGCTCATTTTCATATTGTACGAGTAGGTAGATATTTTGTAAAATGTTATGTAGTCTTATAAAATCAGTTGAAATTAGGTATTTACCCCGTGGAGCATCCGGTACAGAATTGATCTCACACTCTTCCGTAAGTTTCCAAGTGTTCCGTAAAAGGCAGGTGTTCGAAAAGTCAAGATATTTTACACAATTTAGTGATAAAGTTTGCCACCCATTCTGAATGGTTTTTTTTGATGTTGCGGAGAGAACAGTTTGCACGTTTATTACATGCAGCTGGATTGCTGGCTACCTCACTTGTAGGATATGCCGTGATGTTATAAAGTAATAGTAGTAGTAGAAGTAGGTATGAGTATAATTTATACCTATTTGAAAGGAAATTAACATTAATGTGAAACCTACTGAGAATGCAGCGGTGAATTATTTATGTTGTTAAAAACATAATATTTTATCAAATGTACGTATGTGGCTTCATAGCTTTTATTGTTTGTAGATACGTTCAGAATTTTGTAACAGTTTGCGAATTCTTGCCCTCATTGTTAGTCTATTTATTCGTGTACCATTATAACATAGCACCGTATACAAACAATAGAAGTTATTAATATCTCTCTGCACTGATAATCCATTATTTTATTATTTTTGCTGTTATATAGCTTATCGTATTTTGTTTATTTTACATTTTGACTATTGTTTGTATAGTTGTTTGTTGCAATAAACAAAGTAGAAAGATTGTCGTATGATTATCTGCTGCCTGTTTAATTATTGTTAATTCAAGAACAAATGCTTCTTGGATAAATCGTATAAACAATCGGCCTTTAGTCACTCTGAATATAATAATATTTATTGTGTATGAGGTTACCTGACAACTCTAGTTGACTTGTGAATTGAAGATACATACAGTACTTACCTAGATACGATATTTCAGGACGTTGTGTTGCAGGTGATGTTGTGTATTGGTGTGCTAGAGTGAGCTAGACAACATGTAATTGTTACATACTTATTACATTAGCTTATTTACATTTACTTATAACAGAGAATTTATAGACAAAAGTTTTATTTCTAATTTCACGCATTAGAGTTTATTTATTATATATAATTGAACTGAGGCTCCAGAGCCTTGCGAAGTTGTGGTTTCTCTGATGGTTAAGGCAAGTTAGTCATTTGTTTAAGCCCAGGGACCCATCGTAAACATCATATGTGGAGCCCGAGTCGCGTCTCCTATATAATGTATAATGTATTACAGTCTACCTGTGTTTTATTCATGTATATTCAGCCTCGTACATACACCTACTACCACCATACAACGCGGCACTGTGATACTTATGTACTGTATTATGTATATATGTAGGCATGTGTGTTATCTCTTGTGTAGGAAAGTGGCATTTTACAATCAGCTACTGTGCTACTGTTTTACTTCACATCACTTATTGGTGTGTACGTATAATATTATGTCTTCTGATGTGTTATTAGGTATACTGTATACAAATATACAGAGTGTATATCGCACCACGGTATATAATAATAATATATTCTACCCCGCCTCCTTTTTACTTACTTTTACAGTGGCATGTTCCCTATTACTTGTTAGATATAGGTATCTACCAACACAATATTATACAAATACCTACATATCTATAAACTTCGTTGTTATTTTGTAGGTACGTATAAAAGTTAATATACATAGGTAGGAGGTATGATATGTTATTTATGTATTATCCTCTGGATGTTTTCTTGAGTTCTTATTGTCGTGCATCTTGCTCGGACACTGGATATTAGCATCAGATCGATGGGAAGGCAAGATAATGTTCGTTTTGAAAAGACATTAATATACCTCCATATACCTATGCATCTACTGTATTATAATAACATGTCTTACATATTGTTATTATTATTGTACCATCAGCTACTGGATACTGACTGGCTACTGGTCTTACCTCCGCACGGTGACTCGACTCGACTCTTCTCTCCTCTCTAGCCCAGCCAGACCACATTGTGTGTGTGTAAATTCACTATTCAGCATTCAGTCAGGCTACCAACTAACTACCTACCTATTGTACCTATACATAATCTGCTCTGCACATTGTAATTTACATTCGCATACTTCATACCTACCTATTATATTATTTTATATCATGTTATATTTTTCTGTAATAATTCATTCTACATATGCTATGCCTACACACACAAGGCACTTCCATTCAAAATAATATATTTTAGATACTTACTACTACCTTCGTTTGCGTTTTATACTGTAATAATTTTATTGGCTGCCCTTGGGTAGGTTAGAAAGAACACCCACCTGTGCCTATGTCTCGTATATTTTTTAAATTTTGATAATAGCTTCTTTACCTTATCAGGTATTTTTTATACTACGTGTACTTGTTTATTTATATTGACGTTTTTAGATTAAGAACAGTTATAGTTAAAAACTAATTAAAAAAAATAGTTTGTGTTAATATTTAGGTAGGTATGTTTGTACTTTCGTAAGTATATAGTGAATATTCTCTGATTACCCCACTTAATGTGAAGCATTGTGAGAAGAAAACAGCCTCGTTAAGAAATTGTTACCGGAAAAAAATTGCAAATTATAAATACAGTATTATCAAATAAAGTTATTATTAATTTTACCTAATCTGTCGGTTCTTCTTACTATCTGATCGAGTATTTTGGCGTCTTATCTGTCGGCGGTGCGTGTCTCAGTGGCTAGAACACTCGCTTCGCGATCCCGTATCCCTGGTTCGAATCCTGGCGGTACCACTTCCCGTTTTTTCAGCACGAAGGAGTGATGTTGCCATTATTTGAAAATGGTACCATTCTACTCTGTATATATATGATCATTATATCGTGCAAGATTAATGTTATATGGGAGGAATTCGCTAGCACCGCCTGAATAATTAATTGGCGGGGTTTGATAGTAGACCTCTCAACATTCACTTTTTATATTTTTCATATTTATACAGATACTATGTCGTGTACTTATCAACTAAGCTGCTAGATGGAAAATATTAGTTAGCAGAAATTTCTTCCAAGTATAATAAACCTAACCACTTATATCCACATCAGATCTATCGAAAATACTTCTTAGATATGCGTTTATAACGTGTTTTTAATATCTTATACAGTCGATTCCGCTTAATTGGGACAGCCGCTTATTTGGGACAAATCTCAAAGAACAGAAACCAAACCAAGAAACCAATACTAAATTTATATGTTTAATTGGGACAACATTCCGCTTAATTGGGACAGTAAATTTAATTTATGTTGATTTTGTAGAAGTGAAATGTTACAAAAACAAAAGACAGACTACATGCACTTGACTCATTTTTGCATTGAATTAAATTGTATGTACTACTACTACTACTACTACTATACCATCACGGCATATCCCACAAGTGGGGTAGCCAGCAGATCAGCTGCATGTAAGAAACATGCAAACTGTCCTCTTCGTGCCAATATAAAATCAAGTCATTCAGGATGGGTGGCAAGCCTCATCGCTGAATTTAAGAACTACTAAACTTAAATTGTATGTACCTACCCATTTATTATTTCAATTAGCAATTTATCTTTTTTCTGAAAAGTTTATATTACATATTTGTAATTGATATGATAATTTATATTACCTATATGTAATTTACAGTTTTCAAGAGTTTATAAAATAAAATTATTGAAAAAAAATATGCATTGTTTAATTTTATGTGTGTATTACTGGTTAATGGCCTTAGTGGCCAAAACCTAGTAAATGAATTTTAAAAATGTGAAATTCGCTTAATTGGGACAGCCGCTTAATTGGGACAAAATGCCCAAGTCCCGATGTGTCCCAATTAAGCGGAATCGACTGTAGAGTAAGTGCAGCTAATGTGGGCTATGCAACTAATGTGGGCCACCTCAATAAATCGTTTATTTATAGTAAAAATGACCACAAAAATACAAAATGTATCTAAATGTATTCCATAGATGGCAATACACAAGCTTAGTTTGATCCATACCCTCCATAATTTTGATAGTTCGTTAAAAATCATTTTTGAGGATAGTGACATATATATTTCGTAGTGTTAAAAAAAGGGTTTTTGATAATTATACTAAAGGTATGTACCAAATGCAATTATATTTTCAAAATACGTGTATTTCTCTTCAAATGTGTGTCTTTTTTAAAATGAATTGAACAAATTTTGCAGGAGTTTTTATTGTTTTAAGATATAACATTGGGGGGCTGGTAATGTGGAATACTTTGATGCAGGTAATGTGGGCTAGTATTCCACATTACCTGCACATATTTTATATCTATTCTTCGTTTGTATTTTTAATGAAACGTGTATGAACATCTCATAATTTTTTTTAAAGGGCAGCACCCTCCACATACCTCGTGCCGTACCTGGAGATATGTTTCTCCATAACGACACACACATGCACAAACAGGATTTAATGTCGCATTTAAGCGAGAAATGCTTAGATTCAGTGGCCACACACCAAAAATGTTGGTGTAAAATGGAAGGGAAGAAATGGGAATATGCCATCCTCCCTATGCAATATCGTTAGTTACTTGAAGGGGATATTAGGCTACCAAAGAAAGTACAGAAATTTTTGAAGGCGAAAAAGTTTTTCCTTGTGGCCACCGAGTCTGCATGTCCTACAGGTCCAGATAATGGACCACGAACAGCAACGAGCATCTCCTCTCTTTTCCTACTGATGTCGGTGTGGGAACAATCCCACAGAATATGTTCCGACATTTGGGATTCAGAATTACAAAAATTACATGAAGGGGATGATTTTATCTTAAACTGGTGAAGACGCGCATTAAATGCTCCATGGCCAGTAAGAAATTGGGTTGCCCAGTACTCGGGCTGAATCCACACAGAGTTTAAGGGCCACTTATCTTGCGGAAAGAAGAGAAAAGTTGTTCTACCAACAGGAAATACCGACCAACGGGACTGCCACGCAGTGTAAAAAGCATCGAGACTCTCAGACTCAAATCGAAGGGGATCTAAAAGAGGCTGCAATTCAAGATCTCCAATCATTAAAGGACGATCTCTCTTAAAATTAAAAATACAGGCCCTTCGCTGAATCTCCAAATCCAGTGGAACCACGCCAGCCACCACAGGCAGTGTGTCTGTCGCGCATGTTTTATACGCCTTTGTCATGGCGACAAGAGGAAACCTCTGTGCACTTATGCACAGAGGTTTCCTCTTGTGCCAATATGCCCAAGTTAATGGCATTGTAGTATATTGCAGAGCTCTTTGCAAAACTTTACTTAAAAGTGCAATCTGAAGAGCTTGCTGTGAATGGTTTTCGTCGAACAGGAATCTATCCTTTTGACCGAAATCTGTTCAGTGAAGCGGATTTCATCGCTAGTGTCACCAGCATTACTGAAAGTCCCAAGTCACTATGTAGAAAAAACAGTGAATATACAGCAATATATAGCCCATGGGATATTTCTCTCGTTTCTTCTATCACCAAGACAGTAGCACGTAAAGGCCCAAATAAAAGTGAGGCCACTATTTTATCATCTAGTCCAATGATTCCCAAACAATGGTACGCGTACCACCAGTGGTACGTAAAGTGGTACGCAAGCAGCTATGGCCATAGGCCATATGGCCATAGGACATACACAGTAAATAATTAGATAAAACGTTTTTAAATTCAGTTCAGTGGTACGCTACTGATTTATAATTTCGTGTGTGGTACGCGAAATTAAAAGTTTGGGAACCACTGATCTTACAAAAATTCAGTGCTATCTAGTAAAAACAGATTTTTTTTTTCATTTACAAACTTTTAACTATAACTACGAAGGTAAAGTGGAATACTATCCCACATTACCTTCATAGGTATTCCACATTACCTGCAACTTTTAAAAAACACATCTTCAGCCCATTTTTTATAAATTTACATATAAAACGAAAAATAGCAGAACTGTGAGCAAATGCCATAGAGAAATAAGTAGCTAAATATTTGACTGATGATTAAGTGTAATCACGCTAGTTCTATCTGTAAAATTAGAAGAGATATTCCCCTAAATATAAATGGTATCCCACATTACCTGCACTTCCTCTATTAGATATTTTTATATACATTAATTTTAACCAGACACCTATACTTGCTAAACTTACTCTTAATTCATCTGGAAACTGAAGACTGTTTCCCTTCTCTGTTATCAATTTTTCAAAATACAATCATACTCGTAATAACAGATTAAAACTTTATTATAAGTGTGATTAGCATCAGCAGCCACAGCACGTGTATTTATTTATTTAGTTTATGGCATACATAATTTATTTATTTATTTATTCTTCTTGCACATCATCATTACATTACAGTGTTAACAAATCATTTGTAAAATAGTCGCGCAACAATAAGAACTCAATCATTTGACCTTAATTTGCAATTTTTAACTAACTGACCATTTGTTTTTCTGTTTGACATTTAATATTTATATCATTTCAATTTTAAAATTATTTTTTTTAAATTAATTTCTTGACCAAATTTCTTTTTTAATTTTTTTTTAAATTGAGTCAACGTTATTCTATTATTTAATTGTACTCTTGTTTTGTGTCTAATTAATTGTTTTGTGTCTTTTTTAAAAGAAAAATACTTTTTGTATGAATGTATTGTATGTATACTAAATTATTTACATGTAAAAGGCTTCGGCTGTGAATATCTGAATAAATAAATAAATAAATATTAAATTTAGTTTATGTCAGTCAGTGGCTTTAATCCAACTCATACATATACTGTATATATAATAATAATAATATATTTTATTGAGATAGTAATAAACACATTAAAAATAACTATAAGTATATACAATAAACACAATTATACAATTCTTTATAATATCTGTTTTACCCTCAAAATTGAGCAGAGCTCGTGCTTAAAAGTACTCGTGAAAAAAAAAGTGCTCGTACACTCATACTTTTACAGATATTAAGTAGTTATATTATTATATTACCTATATAGTTTGGTTTGGTATTTATGAGTTTTTACTATTATTTAGTAGAATTTATTGCGTACAATACACATGCAGCACTCTACATAAATACAATCACACGTGCCCCTCTAGAGTCTAGACTTAAAAGCTATAATATGACTGTTACCCGTTATCAAATGGTAGCAAATTGCAAATATGTTATTGCTAATTGTTGATAATAATGGTACATTGCCCTTGAGGTAGGTACCTATTTTGGCACGCATACTACACTAGTGTTTCCCAGAAATAAATAAGCAAAATTTTGGCGGAAAATCTCATCTTTGTGTTCACACACAATAGTATATTTTTTTTCAAAATATCCTACCGATCGTTGACTCCCCTTATTTTTCTCTTAAATTTCCCTAAACATCCCTAATTTTATCTAGTAATGAATTTTGTTCGTTGAAATAAAAAGACTGACGTGTAAATAATTTTATTTATCAATCTTGATAAAAAGTGTAAGTACATTGCTTTATTCTCATGAGACCGAATCTGTATCTTGCGAATTCTCGAACCTACATCAGGCATAATATCTATCTGTTATCTGATTATCTTTTTAGTGCATTAGTATTTTTACTTTTCACTATGTCGGTGTTTAGTTAGTAGAATAATTGGGATTGACAATATTTTTATGAGACGAAAGACGTATCTCTCGACAATAAAACATACCTAGGTATTATAGTAGAAGAAAATATTTGCTTTTAATGTTGGTTTTTTACTATTATCGATTTTTGTTATGCAAAAGAATTTCAAGACCTGTTTCTTATTTTTAACATTTCTAAGAATAGGTTGGTAATGCTCTAATTTCGTTTTTTATGACAATTTTGAACTTTGGGTACATGTTGAGCTGTATAATCGTTGACAACACGATGTCACTGGCGATATAAAAACAATACAAATAATTACGAGTTAAACCACTCTTGGTATCAACTGCAAATACTCCGGAATGCGTTCTTCTCGTAACATTCCTTCGTGCAGCTCTCCTCCTCCCCCGCTTCACCCGCCATCTCACCTCGCCTCTCGTGTCATTCCTTTCATAATTTTCTCTTTCACACTAGTGGCATTGCTTCGAATGTAAGTGAGATAAAAACGTGCGCGATCTTGGAATTCCTTTCCACGTAATTTGTTGCGTCTCACTTATACTTATGTAACATTCGACGGGCGCGAAAGAGAAAAACAACATCACGCCATATCAGTGTATTTTCCATCTTGTTCTCGCTTGTGCATCAAAACGTGTTCGAGAGAGAATGAGTGTCGTTTTATAGGAAAATATTTTAATAAGTGGGTTTATTATAAAAAGTGTAAGATAAGTACTCTTTATTGATAAGTCATCGTGCATATTTTGGTTAGGTGCCTTTGTATCTGATGTTATTGGTTACTAGATACATAATATATTATGTACTTATACAATAAAGGTACTCGTATCGTATGTGACTAGTTTGAGGAATTGACGTGTGATTGTGATATTAATTTTGCGTTTTTCATTATCCTTTCACATGAGCTATCTAAAATGTAAGTCAAGTCTGTATCATTGGTTTGTACAAACATTTTGGTGTTATGTATTTTGTTACAGCGCCTAGGCTTTACAACTAGCTAAACATTATGCAGTTTCAAAGATATATTAGATAGTGAATTCAAAGAAAAAATCGGTCATGCAGCCAATCAAATTTAGTATCCAGTTTTAAACTGACGTTAGTTGTTAGACAATACATTGCTAATGCTTGAAGGTCATCGATGTTGGGACACAAAATTTCCGAAAAAATGTTCCGCGCTGCAAGTCTAGTATGTCTATGTGTAGTTCCCGTTATTTGTGCCTACTCAATAATGTTATTTATTTTAGAGAGGGTGAGGTATATTTAAAATGTAACGAAATATTGATAGGTAGGTATATAGCTATTATGAACTAAACTACCTAAATAATTATAAGTTGTAGACTACGAGCAAATGAAAAATGAGGCATGTGCTTTATTCTGGAGAGATAAGTATGTATTAGCTTTAGAAATAGAATAGATGACAAAGTCGTCGATGTTGCTGATGAAAGTATCAAACTACAATGTAATGGGTTGATTGTGTGAAAAGAAATGAGAATGGTAGGTGGATGCCATGAGAAGACGAGAGTGATAGGCGTCTAGAAATACCATTAAGATGGGTTAATGAGCAAATGTTGTCCAGGTTCCTGTTGATCGAGATCGAAGGGCATGAAAACGTATTGAACAAGTCCATCTCTAGGAGTCTATAATATATTTACCTATGCTCCACACCGTGCCCTAGTTAGAGGTGGCAGTGAGAATGGAACGCCAATGTATGTAGGTACCAAAGTCGGATGATTTATTCGTTAATCATTGTGTTATTGCATGGCATTTTACATCTTCAATCCAACGATGATGTTTGCCAGTCATCTTGAATGTCAAAATTGTTTGTACGTAAAGGACAGCTTGCATGTTTATTGCATGCGGCTGTCTGCTAGTTACCCTACTTGTGGGATATGCCGTGATGGGGTAGTTAGTAGTAGTTATTGTATGTATTACATAAAGTGCCTAATATTTTATTTGATTGTTTCAATTCGAATCTGCTATGGAGCACTGATGCGAGTGTAATGAAGTAGGCATTGTTGGCACGTATCACATATTATTGACTACGTAGGCTTTAGAGTTGTCCTCAGGGCTTGAATGTGACTTTCTACGAAGAGAAGAGATTGGATATGGAGGTGACAGGCATTGTGTGGGTTGAACTGCTGTATGTATAAATATAGGTATATATCCTAATATACTTAATTGTAGCATAGTTTTATGTAAGCAATAATTATTATTACACCATACATAGATTTAGATAGGTAGATATGTATATAGCACCACCTATCTAAGATGTTGTACTGTATTATGACACACATCATAACATAATCCACATTCTCTTCTACATTCCTGAGCGTCGTGATCTTTCGTCATCCTCGCCGCTGGACGACACTCGTGTACCACGTACAGTTTTTTTTTAATACTTTACGTATAAGATACATTGTATACTTTCTTACTTGTATGAAAATATTACACCTACGTGTAGGTATAGGTTAGATAAATTCTTCGTGTTGTGAAGAAATTATATTTTTACATACCTACCTATTAATTTTGTGTTAATTAATTTGAATAAATGTAATAAATAATAATCATAATCACACTCAGTAATCCAACACAGTATTAAATTAATTATTTGTTTCTAATTCACAGACATCTACTTTAATACAGTACATGCCTAATGTTACAGGTCAAATTCTTTCGCATCGTTAACAATTTTTTTATCCATAGGATTTTTTAGGTGGGTATTTAACAAAAATGAAACGAACAACCGAGTGGGTACTGTTTAAAATTTGAATAAATAGGATGTTGATTTTTTACGAATCATTCGACGTTAGTTGGATAAGTAAATGTACCTACTGTAACGGGAGGGAGAGACCTTCTCATACATGTGTGGTGGGAAGGAACTGATGATTCCAAATTCCCATAAAAATAATAATAATATTTTATGATCTATGTATGTTGGTAACTGGCAGATGTTTTATTATTTT
This sequence comes from Athripsodes cinereus, assembly GCA_947579605.1. Classification (NCBI taxonomy): domain Eukaryota; kingdom Metazoa; phylum Arthropoda; class Insecta; order Trichoptera; family Leptoceridae; genus Athripsodes; species Athripsodes cinereus. Next base: position 18,849,763 of record OX388309.1, read on the forward strand.
ATGTGTTCCTCCTCTACATTCCAAGACTTGGCACGACTTTCTTAGAATTTCGTATGTTATAAAATAACATATTTTCCTCTTTCGATTTCAACTTGGCTGTTGTCGGATATTGTCTCGTATCAGTTTGCGTTGCACTCACCCGTAAACCCGAATTCCCGGACGCAAGGGCAAACGCTACGACCTTGTCCACGACAGACAATTTTTTTTTACATGCGCCGTCACTTCCTCAAAAGTGTGCATCCATAAGAGTATTATATGGAAGTGTAGAGGTTATGATGAAAGGTAACTTTTTGAAGGACGGTGTATATTTATATTTTAGTGTTGTAAAGTGAGGATGTAGGTTTTCGATACTAATGTAGGTATAATAATAATATGAGAGCATCTGGCAATACAACAAATGCTGCATTCCTCTCGCATCTATCAATCACTTCGTCTTCTCAACGCATCACCGTCTACATTATTTAATAATAATAATAAGAACACTTTATTGATCAGAAAAAAAAATCATGAGCAATTGGCGAGCTTATTGCCTGGAGGCAATATCTTCCAGCTAACCAAAATAATGTGTGATACTGTACTATGTTGACAATGTGTAATTATGTACCTACATTTATTCACCCTTGTCCGCATTTCTCTGATACATGCATCATAAATAATATTGTTAGGCTTTATTATTGATTAAAAATTCCAAGTAAGTATTTGTCCAATTTATTGTCAGAAATATATTTTTTTGGAATATGGAACTAGCTTAATACAAGCAAAAACTATGAGTCGATAATAATATAATGTAATGGTTTAGTTACATTTTCAATTTATGATAAAATGATGACCACAGACATACCTTTCACACCTTTCCTCATTTTAGATGGTTAATTTTATACTAAGTATAGAGTGCATTTACCATAGTAATTATTATCAAATAAGTAGTTATAGTATAATATTATGAACTATAATATTATGAACTAAGTATATTATATACAAAGATAGATATACCCGATATATCTAACCTTTTAATGTTATACTTCCTTGTAGGAATTGACATTATTTTAAACACATCATGTAAGGTGCTAATCATAGTTAAGTGTATCGTACGAGTATCACTCTAGAAGTGCAGTCCATAATCACATTACGTTATGGACGTAGATACACATTAGGTATTTACCTAAGACCGGTGATGCAAATTCTTATGTTTCAAGAAGGCACTATCTTCTTAGTTATTAAATTTCATCGTGGGGTTTTATTTATTCAGAGGTAAAATAATGTTATATTTATAATATACTTACGTCAATTAATATTGAATTTGTATAGACGCATCGCAACTCAGTTTGGGTTGCAGAATGAAAGCGTGTGATATTTTCCCGCCACTTTCCTCCAGTAGACATCAACGAGTCGCTACGTTGTAACTGAAACCTTGGCGCAACATGGGTGATTGAAACCTCTACCAAAGTATTTTCTTTTCAATTTAGGCTCTTGCAGATTTTGGGGGCTGCTCCCTTGACTTCCGTTTTTGTGTTATTATTTAATTCTACTTTGTGTTTAAAATGATTATCTTTCAATTATACTTAATCGAAGTAGGTAAATAGGCAAAGTTATAGGTAAACACGAACGATAAGTGCAATTGTTTCACTTAGGAATGCGTGATTGTCTAATCATGTGTCGTTTTATTAGTTAGGTATACACATGCGCTTCTTTGTGTATAAAATACCTTATTATTTATTCTTATTATTATATTTATAACAATGGTTATAAACACGGCTTTACTCATGAAAACAGAATTAACTTATCGCAATATATCGCTAAAGTTTGTAAATCAATTCAAAACAAATTTATACAAAACAAGCTGCTGCAAACCTAAAAAGACGGAAAATTATTTGCAGTAGTTAGTTTACAAATTTATATCCTGAACGTCTTGACTTTTGATGCCACCATGTATTAGATGTAATAGTTGGCTCCATGTTTATTTGCATTCGGTTGTGAAGCGAAGCAAACAAATACCTATATCTTCTTGTTTCTTGTCCGTGGGGAATATAAGTAAAATCGAAAATACATACATGTGAACGAATCCAAATGTTTATACTTAGATTATGCATAGAATTAGAAATGAATAAATATTATGTAACGAGGGACATCCCTAAGAGTGTTTTATAATATCATGTTCACTCTGTGAATGTACAAACATTAGAATTAATATTATATGTATTATTGTTTAGTCTAGTATGTAGGTATTACAATGGAATTAGAAATGAATAAATATTATGTAACGAGGGACATTCCTAAGAGTGTTTTATAATATCATGTTCACTCTGTGAATGTACAAACATTAGAATTAATATTATATGTATTATTGTTTAGTCTAGTATGTAGGTATTACAATGGAATTAGAAATGAATAAATATTATGTAACGAGGGACATTCCTAAGAGTGTTTTATAATATCATGTTCACTCTGTGAATGTACAAACATTAGAATTAATATTATATGTATTATTGTTTAGTCTAGTATGTAGGTATTACAATGGAATTAAAAATTTTGTTTTTTCGTATAACCTGGAATTTTCACACCTACGGAAGTGTTTATATGATATGAGGTCACAAGATATAAATCACTTGCAGTGTAGAGAAGGGAGTATTAGATGTCCTCACGCTTACGAATCGACTAGGCTGGCTTAAGTGCTGTAGGTATATCTTGGCACCGTTCACCCATTCCACCTATATCTAAAGCGTACCTTTTACAGGACAGTCGATACGTAGCAAATTTTATATTTCTATTATTATTTATAAGGTGTACAATAAAATAGGTATGTGGGTAGGTAGGTACATAATAATATTGTTGTGTATTGTAAAGAGTAGGTTTAATAGGTAGAGGTATAATATAAAATGATGTAGGTACCTACAGTGTTGTGTTGTGGTGTACATGAGAAGTTACGTATAATAAAATTCCTTTCATTCTGACTGACGCATTCCAATGTTTGATGATGGTTCCTACTCAAAACTTGGTTGGTCATTGCACCCGCTACATGGTATACATATTATATACATAATACCTGCATATCTACCTACATATTATAATGCCCAGTCTATTATTGTAGGTTCCTATAGATAGTTTTATAGTGTGTGTGTATAATGATATTACTATTATTATGTATCAATATTATCTACATAGTACATTGGTATTCACATATACAGTATACAGTATATTGTATTGTAAGAATATCTATCATGTGGAGATAGAGAATCTTTCATATTACTCTTATTATTATTGCATTATCGTTTTATATATTTTCTGAATATCATACTCATATTTAGACTTTAAACTTTTAAAGAGTGTTCCGTACTTTTTATTTACCCAGTAAAATATTTGACGTCCATAGATATCAGCATAAACTTTTCATACAAGATATATTATAATTATATTTACAAGCAGATAATAATAATATCCACATGCGATCTTATCATTGACCTGTGTGGTATATAAAAGTCATACGTCAACCTACCTACTTACGTAATAAGGATCGGAAAAAAGAAAATAAATTGACTTGTAGAAAGACATCAAGGGATTTAATTAAAGTTTTAGATTAGAGTTGACTTTAATCTCTACCGAGGAAAACTATATCTTTGTAAATCATAAATCTTTGCAGAGGGTGAATTTATCGCAGAGGCGTGATTTCTTACAACTGAGCCAATTTCATGTAAATTTTATTTAAAAAATGGAGAGTGAAAGTACCTACCTACAAGAGAAAATAGCAAGTAGGAAAAGTGACTAGGACTTAGATGCTAAATTTGAGTATGTTAAAGAAAAAAAAACATGGAAGAGTGTAAGACGTCAAAGGATTAAGCTTGTGTCATTGTCCCAATTATGAATCTAAAATCTAGGATTATATTTATACTGAAGATATCTATATAAAATATATAGGTACTTAATTGATTTTGTGCAGCCCAGAAATCAACTAAAAATATTTTTCAACCTACTTATACCCTTACGCTGTGTCCCAGGTGAAGTAGGCAGAGAGATCGGAATGCCATGTTGATCTATAGGTATTTCTATCTTTTCTTGCATACTACTTTTGCTTCTTTCGTATATTGTGTGACAGTTTTTGCCATATTCGATACATTGCAATTGCTAACTATGAATCCAAGTGCACTAAAGTCCCTATATTATATTATCTTAATACTAAATCATCTGCATTCATCTAAGTATTCACCCGATTCTCATTCAAGTCAACAATGACGTCCATCTCTTTCAGAGGTCACTTGCAGTACCGAGTCGAAGAACATTTTGAATAGCCATGGAGACATAACACAACCTTGTTTCACTTTAGTGAGGGCAAATTATTCAGAGAGGGTATTGTTTACCTTAACGCAAGCGGAACTCTCCGTGTTGAGTTTACTCGTAACAACTGGCTGCTTACTCCATACTCCGACAGCCACAATCTTTCTCAGTCCACGCGATCTTATGCCTTCTCCTAGTCCACGAATGCGCAGAAAAGCTTCTGATAATAATTCATAAGCTTTCTAAATATATATCGTGATTTAAATATTAATCAATTTATTATCATTAACCTACATGCTTCAAATTAAAACATATCGTGGTTGATTAATAATCAAAACATTATGTCTCCAGATAAATCTATTTTACATAGGAATGTGTCCTTAAGGATCCATAAGTATTTTGTGGGCTGGATGATATTTATATGTTGAATATTTTATTATAAATACACCTACACGACATTTTTTCATAAAAAATGTGCATTATGTAAAGTGTTATTATTTATTATTTCTTCATATCTTGAATGGTTTATCAAAAACGTTTATCGAAATGTTACACAAATAGTTTGTATTGCACCATAATATGTTTAGATTTTATAATTTTAATTGATTTCGATGAGTATTTAACATAAAATTTGCGTAATAATTTGCATTACTTTACATATTTTTATTTTTACCTATGTCTTGAATCTAGCGGCTGGCAAATATTTTTGAAAACATAACGCTGATAATATGGAAGACATAATCTACCTACCTACATACATAACATATTGTTTTTACTTGCCTAATTTAAGAGATTAACCGTAAATTTGTGTATGGTATTTAATAAAAAGAGTTTCGTGTTATTTACTGAAGGTATACATACCTACATAATACATATTTATATTTACATTCGTGATCATATTTTCCTATTATATTTATATATCTCGCTTAGATATGCGGTCATCACGTAGTCATTACAAAATATTTTCTTTTCTCGTACATGTAATATAATATATATATATGTACCTACCTAAGTATAAAATAATATTATAATAGTCAGATATTATTCCTCAATGCCTACATACCTATTGTAACTTGTACTACATACAGTATTATGTATTAGAATTGGATAGTGTTTAGATGGATGTGGGTATCTACTGTAATGTATCTATAATCGTTTTTAACTCTAGTGCGAGTGAGAGAGATGAAAGAACCAATTTTGAAAACGCCTTTGGAACGATAGTTTCATCCGGAATTTTTTTATACCTGGCCTTTGGTCCTATCCCCGCACTTCCTTCACCTGCAGTCCGCCTCTCCCAAATATTCCTTGGTCCCCGTACCGTGATGCTGTGATACACGAACGTGCAGGTCAGAATTGGGCATTTACTATTTACAGCTTTTGAGTTTTTTTTTTACTTTTTAATTTAATTTCCACTGAAGTTAGAAAACAGTATAATTTTTTATATATTTTTATTTATTTATACCTATGTGTGTTTATATTTTTTTAAATGAACATCATTTACGATCGGTTTCACAGAATAGTGTATTTTTATTGTAAGCCTGGCTACTCCTTTTGAAAAGAAAATTACATTTTTGAAGAGCGTTATGTAGATGAGATGATTTAAGTAGTTAGTTGTTTCGGCTGTAATTATGTTGCTGACTGGACCATGAACCGTAAATGGTAACTGATGAAGGAAGATGTAAGGATACCTTCAACATATCTCACCTTCTGTGTGTGGAGAGGGAGGGGTAGTTGAATTATAAGGATTAAAAGCATTTTGATATGTAGGGTTGTATGTAATGTGCATAAAGTTTGAAAGAATATCATAATATTATTATATTTTAGTAAGTAATAGTTAGATCCGTCCCTTGAGTTGTGCTCCGGGGCTGGCATTCTTTCGGCGGCTCACATTCCTCAGCGGTCGGGCGCGCGCACCTGCACACACCATACACTACAGTCTATACAGATACACCACCACATCATCCATCCAGTCTCTGTCTCTGCTCTCCCCTTTGCCTTTGCTCCATACCTTTACATTACTCCGTGAGAGCACCACGTTCTTATATCTCACTCCTCGGTTGTGCACTCTATACTGTACCACCACATCGGCCTACCTCACTCGAACTTATTCTACCGTCCTTGACTCGATAGTATTCTTACAAAACGTATCACGCGATTCTATATAATAACTATTTAGTCCGGGTATAATAATTGTATACATATTTATGCAATTATTTAAGTGAAATTAGTGTAGGTTGCATTATTAGTAAATAAATTCCGGAGTGAATTTGATTGGTTGTGATTATGTGTTGTAAGTGGCCATTATCTTTTAAGATATGAATACCAATTCAAATAATAAGTCAGCTACTGAGAGCTGCGGAATTAATTCCAAGTGCTGTGCTTTTGATAGTGTACAAACGTTCTGTGAATCGCGACAGTTGCGCGGAGTGAGGAACAGGATATACGAGAATACAATGTGTAATTCAGTGGCATACAGTACAGATGCCATGAAGGAATCAAATCAAAATAAAGCGGAGTGTTCCCGCGCTTCTTGCGGATGTTTGTTGGGTACGTCATTATCGACTAATGCATCTTTGCACTCGGTGTACTCTACTCCTAATAAACAAACCATTAAATCCGTCAGTCAGAAATTTATTCAAAACTCTCCTGATGCATTGTGTCGATGTTATAATGGAAGACCGCGGAGTTCCACGATATCTGGAGGAAATGGTCTCGCTTCAAATAATTACGTATCATCTGAACCAATGAGTATTAATTCCACAACTCAATTTAATGATTTCTCTGTGCCATATGAACAACCTAAGAAAACATACACAGAGCTTCCGGGTTATCCATGCAACTGTAGATACGCAAAAACTCAATATTCTAGGATGAAAGATATGACTTACAGAAAATCACTAACGCTCGCAAAAAGAGGTTGTCAGTGTGCAACATGTAAAGCTAACTTGGCTAGAACAGAGGTCAAAGAACTGCCGGCTAGGAAAGTTAGCTTAGTAGATGGAAGAATCTATAATTGTTGCAATAGCGAGGATGCTCAAAAAATGATACAAGTCAGTAGCCAAAATGTTATTCCCAGTGTTAAGAGTACAATGTTGTATAACAACTGTGTGGGTTGTGAGAATTGGAAGAGAAACAGGTTATCAAGAGATAGCGTAGACGGTAAAGATTCTACTCTACGGCAAGCTAAGATTGCCGAGAATCTTTTAGAGTACGAAATATCAGCTCTCGAATACGGTATATCCGTAGTGCAAGGCGCGACTGATATGATGGAATATGGGAGAGGATTGTATGTAAAAGAGGTAAAGGATCCTGAACCCAAATATCAGAATGTAAGGAAGTTTGTGGTTGAAGAAAAACCCCAATATGCGAATCTGGAAGAAATGACACGAATGTACGGTGATAGGCTCGGACCTGAAGGACAAAATTTGGAGGATGAAGTATTCTATGAAAATTTAACATCTATGCGAAGTTCTATTCGCGGAATCAGAGATCAGCAAGCCGCTACATCTAGGATACTATCGGCTTCAGCAAATAATTTATGTATTCGTCCTTTTAATGATGCTAACTTTTATGATGGAAACCACAGCGGTACTTTCCCTCAATATTTACAAAAAGAGTTGAAAAGTCTTGGAGCTACTGGAGTCAATTTGACTAGGAGTCAGTCTGATAAAGGCGTCGTGTATGCCGTGGATGAAAATTCCGGCACAGTTTTAGAAATTGTAAGTTATTGTTTTGCATTTTTACATTTTTACTGTCTCGTCACGGCATATTATCTACTCGTATACTATACTATACCCTCACGCCGTGTCCCAAGTGGGGTAGGCAGAGAGAACGGAACGCCAAACAGATCTATCTTTACACACTTCCTTCGCTTCCTCCACATTCATACAGTTTCTCATACACGCACGTCGGTTCCTCTTACTCAACACGCGCCGTCCTTGAGAATTTGATCCACGTGATCAAGCCACGTGGTTCTCGGACGCCCGCGTTTCCTCACACCCTTTCTTTCAGATAAGTATATCCTCTTTGTCATTCTTACCTCGTTCATTCGTTCAACATGCCCAAACCACCGTAGTTTATTCACGCGCATTCTGTCCACAACACTCTACTTGCATCCGCTCATTCTTCTAATATATTAGAAGAATGAGCATATTATCCCACTAGTGGGAATGCCAGCAGACCAGTGCATGTAATGAACATGCAAGCTGTTTTCTCCGTGCCAAAACAAAATTTAAGCATTCAGAATGGGTGGCAAATCTCATCGCAGAATGTAAGGTGTAAATATCCTTATTTTTTTTAAACACCTGTCTTTTACAAGACACTCAAAAACATGCGGGAAAGAGTGGAATACTGATTCTTTTCCAGGTATTTTATTTTAGCCATTAAGCATTCTGTAAACTATTTTCAATATCTCCATTTCAAGTAACTTAACTACATTGAATATATGTAGATATACAATCTTTTAAATATAATATTATCCGAGATAATCATATTGGATAACGTATTTCAATATAGGTAATATATTATATACCTGATTATATGCATTTCTCTAACCGTTTATACTACTACATTTTGGTTACTCTGTCGGTATTTAGGTAATAGAATTCCATAGCGAAATAAATAAAACAAAATGTTTTATATTCTACTATTGGTTTATTTGACGAGAGAGACGTCTTTCGTCTTGTTAGGACATTTTCAATCAATATGAGAGAGCCATTACGACTCAAGTACATTTTTGGCCAAAATGACTTAAATGTATTTTTGTGTATGCCTACATGTTATCTAGAACCTCAAAAAGTTTTATACCTTAACTTAACAAAAATGACGGAAGTAACAAAAAAAAAAAAAAACACTGATTAAGAGTCTCAAGTACATGATATTAATTATAATATTAATTACATTTTATTCGCTTTTTGTTATTTTGATATTAGGCACCTATATGTATACATACCTACCTACTTATACATAATTATGAACAATTAATATATATATAATAAGTTACAATCCATTGGATTGGTCTGCAACGAGTTTGGTTTTTCTTCTCCATTCGTCTCTATTCTCAGCCAGTCCTTTCAGCTCTACGTATGAGACACAGTTCATGTCCCTCTTCAGTTGGTCCATATACGCGTATTCCTGGGTGCCTGATGTTGTGGCCAATCCAGTTAGCTCGTTGTTGACCGATTCTCTTAAGAAGTTGCCTTTTTTCGCCTATCCTGGTTAATACTTCTTCGTTTTCAACAAATGGATCTTAAGCATGCGTCTGTAGCACCACATCTCAAAGGCCGCCAACCGTCCGCTTTCACTCTTGCTGATGGTCCACGTCTCACAACCATAAAGCAGAATGCTCCATACAAAGGCTTTAGTAAGGTTCTTCCTTACGCTTAAATCAATATTTGGGGATTCCAATATCTTCGATTTTTTGTTAAAGGCAATCCTTGCCTGGTTTATTCTGCTCACAATTTCCGATTTGGAGCGTCCATCCTGGTTTATTCTGCTGCCCAAGTACACGAATTCTCTTACTTGTTTGATGCTCACTCCATTTATGGCAATGTTCGCAGTCGCTTCCTCTCTTCCCACGACCATACATTTTGTTTTTTCTTTATTTATTTTCATGTTGTAAACAATTAATAGTTATTTGAATTGGAAATGTACTAGATACTTCTCTTCAAACTTAATTAAGTGAGAGTAGACTGATGATGGATTATTGGGCTTCCGAGTTGAAAATCTGAGGCTCAAATCCTGCTACCAAACCATTCTGCCAGGATCAATCATAACCCGTTTAGCTATAACTCAGATGACGTGGCGATCGAAATCGACTAACTAGAAAACCTCCTGCAGCCTCGTGGCCAATGAGCAGCACTAATGATTATATTTTTTAATTTGAACTGATGTTAGTAAAGGTATTTTTATTATTACTATCTGATTATTATACATTATGTGTAAACTGAATACAAAGCTGCTAAGGAATGTTCTACTATTGCAAATTCCTATAATATACGTCACACAATAATAATAACATAAAAAAATATTCGGGGCAGGTGGTGTTTCCATCGCAATAAAGTAAATGCCTTTATATACTTATGTAGTATATATAATCTTTTATATATTATAATATGATACATACTATAATTTTTTTTGTAGTTTTCTTAACTTCCACTCCTTTGTTTCCATTGTAGTCGGTGTTGTCAGGTATCGGAATGCGCACAAAAAATACGCGCGCATACCTGTTTTGTAATGTGAGGTGTTATTTTGTTTATTTATGGCATTTTTTGGAGTTTTAACGACCTTTATTTTTTTTCCATCATATTTTTTTTAATAATTGTCCGTTGTTTTTGTGCGACTGTGTTAGCATTGTTTTACTATTGCAAAATAGAGTTTATTCTTTTCATGAAATACGTTTATTTTTGAGGTTTTAGGAAATAATTATTTTTATTGTCTGCAGAATCCGGAATATATCTAAAGTATTTTTATTTAGTTAGACATCTACCTTTTATAAAAATATAGCATATTTCTACATTGCACGTGTCAAGTATTATAGAATGCCTTGTGACTTTCGCAGTATTTTTATTACGTGTTGGTACTTGGATATAAATTCTCTATTCGTAAAGAACGGAGGCCGTAACGTAGAATTTTCAACCGAGAAATCGTAATTATTGTTTTTATTATAGGTATTATTCATCTCTCATTTGAGGTGTTATGGTATTTGCAATGAAATATTTTTCTACCATTATCATAATTATATTATTTATTTGTGATGTAAACCTTTGTCCTGCAACAATTTGTGATAAAATTTTCTGTCAAAATAATGTGTACTATTAGTGATGTAACGAATATTCGCATTCGCATTCGCGAATATTCGCATATTTCAAAGTATTCGCAAAAAATATGCGAATGTTTTGCGAATATTATTTTGGTAATAAAGTATCGGATATTCGGTAAAAGTACCGGATACATACCCGGTACATTGTAGAAAAAGGTACTGCATGAAAATATTCTATAAGAAAACCGAGGAGTTTTGAAATATTTTGAATTCCTATACCATTTTGAAAATTCCGCGACGGGGGGGTAGAAATTTTAATGTTGGAGCAATTGTAGAACTTTAAGCAAGTCAATATTCGCTATTCGCATTCGCGAATGTTGGCAACAAATATTCGCATTCGCGAATATCCAAAATCACACATTCGTTACATCACTAGTACCTACATATATAAATAACTTCTACAATACTAGCTTACAATATTATATTTGTTGTGGTGGTAGTAATTTGATAGCACGTAGGTACGGATATTGCGCCATTTTATTGTATGTGCTACATATCTATCTATTGCATATTTCATCCATACATATACAGTAGATAGATATGTACAACAAACAGTAGGTACTCGCTAAATTATGTGTTAAGTAGGTAAGGTGAATATGAAAGTTGTCTCGAAACAAAATCGAAATTTACTAGAGTTATATTACAATAATAAATTGGCTAATAAATAATAAATAATAAATTCTATCTGTGGAATGGAATAGATTCTATACTGTTCTGTTAAGCTTTTTAGTGTCCTGTAAAGGCACGCATTATTTTGTGAAACTTCCATAGAAGATTACAATTTTGCGATGATATTATAGATTAACCCTTATGTAATTGTTAACTATTATAGAACGCATTCTTACACTTACTTATAAGTTATTTTTATAGCTTTTAATGCCTAAGATGAAGTGTATAATCATAAAATTGACTTTATATTAGAATAGTACTGAGTTAGGTACATAGCACGAGTAGATAAGTAGTACCTATATTCAACTACATATATTAAATTTGTTTTTAAATTCAATACAGTTGAATATGTCTATGTATTATTGAGTAAATGACACCATAGAACATTACATAATTGTTTTGTATAGTTTTTCATTTAATACCTACTATGTGTAGGTAACCCCGTGGAATCCCCGGTAAAGAATAGGCCTCTCAATCTTATCAATAAGTTCGAGTGTCCCGTAAATAACAGGTGTACTTCCTTCCATGAGATAATGAACACATCTATAATTCAGCATGAAGCACGTCACTCATCGCTGAATGTATATTTTTTTTATTCGTACGGAGATGGCGACCTGCATGTTTATTATTTTAGTACATTTAGTATGCTAGCTACCTCGTCTGTGGGATATGGCTTTCATTGTGTAGTAGTAATAATATGCGATAGGTGTAATATTGAAGTTGCAAGATTGTAGATTAAATTATGGTCAGTACAAAGACCTAAATCACATCACAATATACATAGGTAGGTAGGTAAAGTTGATTGGATAATTTACTCGTTTGTTAAGTGACATAAATATGTAGGTATGTACTGTGGGGAGAGAGAAAGAGAGGATTGTATTAATCACCTGGTTACAAATATAACTGTTACACATAATGTATATCCATTGTCATGATTGTGTTAATACCTTATCTCTACCGACACAACACAAATTAAATGCATATTTCAACTTGCATACCTACCTCATTACAGGCATTTATTTATACTACATAGGTAGGTAGGTACTCACCTCACTTATCAGTGACAGACACGCATAGCAAGGTGAACTTGATTAATCCTTCCTTGGTTGTGTACAAACATTAGTATTGACGTACCTAATATTAAAGATTTAATTCGATTTGATTAAAACACTGCGTCATTCACTTAAAGTATTATATTTCTTCATAAGCTTTTCGGACTACGTCCATCCTTAGTGAAAAATAATTAAAACTAAATACCTACAATGGACAGATAATACAAGATAATTAAGTAAAGGGTCGAGTATTAAGAAAGCGATGGAGTGGGGGGAGAGGGTGTGAGGTTAGAATGCATTGGTGCTTTTCTTTTCTTTTCTTAATTATCTCGTATGATCTGTCCATTGTATTTAGTTTTAAGTATTTTTCACTGAGGATGCTTATGAAAAAAATATATAAAACTTTAAGTGAAAGACACAGTGTTAAATTAAATAAAATATTTATGACGAACTTTCAGTGTTTGCTTTTCTAAAATAAATAAATATTAAAGATAAGCACATAAAAAGACGAATCATGTTTGCAACAACACGAAATAGTAAATAGGTTCTTATTTTTTTAACAATCTTACAGGGAGCTAATATTGCTTTGTACAAAAAGCATTTTTTACTGTAAGTTACTTGTAAATTAATATGCGTTGTTTTTTATAGGGGGTCATATGTGGATCTTCTGTTTTGGTCTCAGGTCAAAATTTTTACGCTCCCGTCGCCAAATTTTCTGTTTGATATAGGATTTTGAAGTGTTTCACGATCTCCTCGTTGTAGGACAATTTTCTGTTTGATATAGGATTTTGAAGTGTTTCACGATCTCCTCGTTGTAGGACAATTTTCTGTTTGATATAGGATTTTGAAGTGTTTCACGATCTCCTCGTTGTAGGACAATTTTACAATCAACTTACTTTTGTTTTAATAATTAAAGTATTTTTATTATTTATTTAATATAATGTGTTAAGACGACCGGTGTGGCGCGGAGGTAACGCTCTTATCTTTGAGTCACGAGTAGGATTGCCAGATGGTATCCAAAAGGAGGACATGTCCTCCTTTTTTATGTTTTGTCCTCCCGTCCTCCCTTACCTACTGTAAGTCCTCCTTTTTGCTAAACATCAGGTTCTGCGAGTTTTATTTTTGTATAAGCGCACATAACGCAAATAATGTGGTAGGAGTTTTTTCACTGATTAATACTTAGTGGAGCAAAGAGAGGAATAAACTAAGTGTGAAGTCAGTTAAATCTTTAATTCTTACTCAATACAATTTCAAAAACATGACATGTGAAGATTTTTATAATTATTTATTAAAAAACCAAGAACTTCTTTCCAAAATTGGTAGCTCAGCTAAATATGATTAAAATAAAGTAAAATAATATAAAAAAAATTCGCTTAATTTCTGAATATTCTCCTTTTTAGACCCATCTGTCCTCCTTTATCAGATTATCATCTGGCAACCCTAGTCACGAGGTCCCGGGTTAGATTTCCGGTCGGGGCAAAGTTAAGAATGACCTTATTCAAATTGTCCTGTGTCTGGGTGTTATATGTATATGTGTTTAGTGTATTGTATATATACGAGTATATGCATCTAGCTCGATCCGTGTGAATTGTCTATACCTACATGTCAAATTAAACAGATTTAAAATTAATTAAATTATAGATATTTAATATTTTTAAAGGAATTTTAATAAGAATTCAACAATTTATAAATGTTATATTTTTTCTGAAAGAACTAAAAAAGAGATTTACAACTAGAATTAAGAAAAATATTAGAACGCCAGAAGTTATGATTGTGTGCGAAAGAAAGGGTGATATTTTCGTAAGGAAGTGGAGCTAAAGAGGATAGGAGGGGTATGCATGTGAATTTTGTGAAAGTGGAGCACCCGGTAAAGAATTGGTCTCCCACTCTTCTGCGTAAGTTTTCGAGTGTCCTGTAAAAGGCAGGTGTTCGAAAAAATTAAGACATTATACATCTTAAATTCAGCGATGAGGTTTGCCACCCATCCTGAATGTCTTGATTTTATATTGGCACGAAGAGGACAGCACTTGTGGGATATGCCGTGATGGTATAGTAGTAGTAATAAAATAATAATTATAGTAATTGATGAATAATTGGTGGTGAATAATGAATGTGTGTTAAGATGGGATAAGTATTTTAAAGTGAAGTTCTGAATGTAAGTGAGCGCTATATATAGCAGAGAAATTGAAGAAAGCTATGTACGATAAGGCTGTAGCGTATGATCGTAATTTCTTGGGTCGTGAACTTTCGTATGGATCAAATTTTTAGTAGGTATAAGGGAAATCACAAAAATTTCTGGAAGTTGAGACTGGTTCTGACACCACAATGAACCCGTCATGTATTTTGAAGTCATACATATTTTTTTCATACCCTGTATGCTCAATGTGAAATTAAATATGTACGTTTTGCTAAAATAAATATACCTACCGCTGTAAATAATTAATTTAAACGCGTATGAAAAATGCAAATAATTAATTTTGTGCTTAATAAAACCACAGTATTACACCGGATTGTTACTCTCTAGAAAAAATACTACATAAAAATAATTCCAAATAATCGGAGTTTTGATGCGTTTACCTATACCTAATAAATTCCCTATTTTCTTACGTAATAGGTATTTATAAGTTAAAATCGGTCGGTACTTTTAGTGTCTATATAATTTTATAGAATGTTCTGTAATAATAGTGATGACATTGTTATGAAAATATTTGTGTTACATATTTCTTCAATTTTAGTGTATTTTTCTTGCTCTGACCTTTGTTTATTTTATACTTTTATTTATTTACGAGTCGAATATATTTCCTTGTTCCAGGCCAAGAAAGAAATGTACAAGGTGAAACAGCAGAGGTTATATTTAGCGCAAGACGAATACACTCATCTCAACAGTGCACTTTCTGCCCTAGGAGCTTCCAGAACGAGTTGTAAGTGTATACCTATTATTATTTGGTAGATTTAAACATAAATGTGTTTTGTAGATGAAATCTAGGTGTGAATAATGGTAAGATGGAAGAAATCACTTTGTAGTGATAATCTCGCCACTGCATATCGTCATAGTTTTTTTTTAAATTTTATATTGTTTTGTGAACACTGTTATATAACGATAATGTGCAAAAAGAATAAATAAATAATATGATAGTCAGTGACATGTTTGCCATACATACAAAAAACTACCACATGCCCGAAGAATAAATCAATAATTTTCGAAAGAAAAGAAGCAAAAACCTAGACTACAAATTAAAATTTATTCAAGCTTGACGCCATACACATCTGTTCCAAACTTCATTTCAATTAAAATCATAGAGAAATTTAACCGTAAGTCATTTTTTTTTTATTTTACTTACGGTTAAATGGGTTTGATGGCATATTAATTATTATGTATCGGGAAAGCCCAAAAACGTTGTTTATAAACCATAGACACGACGTTACGCACTAAATTTACTAAGCACGGTTCACATGTTTAGTATTGTTTTATTGATAAAACCACCATCAGACAATATCATAGGAATAACGTTTCTCATAAATTATTATTATTTATTATTTTATTCTTCACTGTACATTGTTTACAATAATACAAATTAACAAAGAAAATATCATTTATACAATTAAATGCACAGAGGGCGAGTTTATCGCTAAAATGCGATGTCTTCCAACTAACCCGGAATTTTAATAATAAATTAAAGATGTCCGTAGACATATTTTTATCTCCCACGTGCTCTAAACACAAAAGTATTGTATAAAATGTATAGAATTACCGAAATAATTAATAAACACTCAATCTACAATGTGAACGGTCCTTTACATGCGATATCTTAATGGCCGTAACGAAATAGGCGGAATTTTAAGCCTTAATTTGTTTTTGCTTAAAACTTCGGGCGACTTCTTTGTGTTTTTTATAATTTAACAAGCGGTCCGCACAGGCTTCACACGAGTAGATAGGTATTAAAAAAATAGTTTTAGTAAGGATCCCTAATTTTTTTGAAAACATAATATTTATAGCCTATGTCACCCAGGATAGTCTTGTCTATCTTCACAATAGTAAAAGAATTTTTCAAATCGGTTCAGTAGTTTCGGAGCCTATTCAATGCAAATAATTAAATCTTTCCTCTTTATAACATTAGTTAATTTATAAGTTTTTTCTTAGTGTTAAATATATTATTTTAGTGATATATAATATACTACTTACCTTGCAACAAATGTAACTTTTTGGTACGTAAACGAATGTCTTAATTTTACTACCGCTATTTTAATAAGCTTTTGCAGTCTTATTTCAACTAGCGTGATATTTCTATGTATCTAAATTATGAAACAAAAGTAAGCAGCACACTTAAAACGAAAAAAGAAAAAGATTAAAATAGTTTTTTTTTTTTTTTTATAAATATCGTTACGCACGACGTTACCCACGTTTGTGCGTAACACAGGAACACGCAGATAAAACCTTTTTGTTTATTTTGGTGATTTTTTTTTTTTTTTTTTCTTAAAAGGTCAAGGGACCTTACATCCCTTGTGTCACTGCGACCATAACAGATCTATTGTGACATCCTTCTGTGTCATATCTCACTCTCAAGACCTAGGTGCGTCATGTAGCTCACTATTTGTCTTGGTGTGAGAAGTCTCACTTTCTCAGAGTCCAGCAGTGGACCTCCGAGGATGTGACTTCGGTTGCGAGCGAGTGCGTCACAGTTACAGAGGATGTGGATAGGTGTCTCATTATCCTCTGAACAAAATCTGCAGACTGGGGTATCTGACAGTCCTATTTTTGTCATGTGTTTCCGTAGTCTGCAGTGTCCCGTCAAGGTCCTGGTTAGAATCCTTATTTGTTTTTTATTAAGTTTTAGAACTTCTGTGGTGAACTTCCGCGAGTACCCTATCATTAGTTCCTTCGCGTGTTTCAACCCTATGCAATTGGACCAAATTTCGTGGCTCTGGTCCATGGCCCAGTTTCTTAGACTAAGCTTGATAGTGCTAAGCGGTAATCCGCATATGGGCTCAGGACCTACTGGTGGCTCCTCAGCGCCAGTTCTAGCAAGTTCATCAGCAGCTTCGTTGCCCATGACTCCACAATGCCCCGGTACCCAAACCAGCCTTACCGCGTTTTTCTCGCCTAGGCGATTCAGAACCTGTATGCATTCAAAAGTTAGTTTAGATCTCACCTCTACAGAACCTAGGGCTTTAAGCGCCGCCTGGCTATCTGAGAGGATATTAATCTTTTTGTTATGATATGATCGGTGAAGGTTCATATGAGCGCACTCCATAATTGCGCTCATTTCAGCCTGGAAAACAGTAGCATATTCTCCCAAGCAGACCGATTTGCTCAACCTAGGGTGGACGCCAAAGATTCCAGATCCTGCCCGACCATCTTTTTTGGATCCATCTGTGTACCATACAATGTCTCCATCTCGAAAGGTGTAGGTGTATTTTGGTGATAATAAAACGTGTAATAAAATAAAAAATTACAAAATTATAGTGTTATTAAACTAGATAGGTACTTTAATATAATGACATTTTTTACATTTCGTTCTCTAAAGCTTTTCAAGCGTTTAGAGAACAATTACAAGTTTGTATGGGGCGCAGAATGAAGGTTACTTTTAATTTTCAAATTTAACAGTTATAAAGTGATGTAAAATTAATATCTTCCCATAATAATTTTAAAAATACATGATACTTAATTTTAAATCATAAATTTTTCCCCAATGATATTCGTATATATTTTTTATGTGTGTTAAATAAAGTGACGAACCATTGGTTTTTCTCAGAATCAGCAACCATTTTGGTCTTTGCCTTTTAATTTTGAAATGTTTTGACATTTCTAGAATAAACTGCTTATTATGACACCATAGAATAATAAATATACTAAAGTATATTTATTATGACATCAGAACCATTTTATAAAGTATTGTATCAAAAATTAAAATTCAATAATCAAAGAATAATATCACATGATTCACTGTGTCGGTGTTTAGGTAGTCGAATTCCATATCGAAATAAATAAAACAAGTGTTTTATTCTACTATTGTTTTATTGACAATGTCCTTATAAGACGAAAGACGTCTCTCTCACAGAATAAAACAATAGTAGAATAAAACACTTGTTTTATTTATTTCAATATCACATGACAATATAAAGTCTTAACTGCAATTTTATTGCCCTAATGAACAGTTTTTAAAGAGTATGCCTAAATAAAAATGTTTGCACATACCTCTTTTTGTATATACCACGAAGATATTTTACAATATGTGTCTTCAGTCATTTTTTTCTTAATGAA
This sequence comes from Athripsodes cinereus, assembly GCA_947579605.1. Classification (NCBI taxonomy): domain Eukaryota; kingdom Metazoa; phylum Arthropoda; class Insecta; order Trichoptera; family Leptoceridae; genus Athripsodes; species Athripsodes cinereus. The sequence goes on from OX388309.1 coordinate 18,868,835, forward strand.
GTGAAGTTGCTATCCAAAATAAATATAATGGGAATATGAGAAGAACTGTGCACATTTTGGCCAACAACTACTTACCTTGTAAAATTGTCTAGTTTTGTGTATTTAATTTAATAGTGTCTTGGGTATCGATCCCAAAATTGCATGCTCAATATAAATAGAGCAGTTCTGCCGCTGAAGATGCTGATGATAGTGTTGATATTTGTTTCAGTATGTTCCTCTGGAAGTGGCAGTAGTAGTAGATATGATCCCGAGCTACTAAGATCTGATGTGGCACTAGCAAAAGGTCGAGTTGCTCGTCTAAAGAAAGAACTACAGAAAGTTAAATTGGAGCTTTCCTGCACGCAACAAGGAGTTGAAACTCTTGATTCAGTGGGAAAGAAAGTAAATAGTCAACCAGGTGTATATAATGCCGCAGAGGCTCAAGCCATACATACAGAACTTAAGAATATACATAAATCATTAACATTAGGGGAAAGAGAAAAGGCTAAATTAATGCAATCTCTGGCTAAAATAAAAGACGATCTTACCAGGTTAGAGTTGGGTGAGATTTCGCCAGATATTTCTACATTAAGTCTTCCACAAGAAAAATTAAGTACTGCTTCACAGACTGATATTTGTGCAGATTTAATACCAATAGGAACCAGATTAGCGGAAATGACTAGAATGAGATTTCAGTATGATGAGTCAAGGAAAAAAGTACAAAATATTCAACAACAATTAGCTGATTTAGAAGGTAAGGTAAATCCTGGGCAAGCCGTGTCTGACAAGGACAGGTTGCTACTCTTCCAGGAGAAAGAAAAACTACTGAGGGAGTTAAGGAGCATCACTCCCAAATCAAGATCAAAGAAAGAGATGACAGACATAGAACTCGAGTGTCAGAAGTTAGAAATAGATCTTAAGAACTCATTTGAAATGTCCACTAAATGTATAGCAGATAGACTTAGGTTACATGAAGAAAAACAATTATTATTACAACAGCTCCGAGATGCACTACGATCAATGACACAGCTAGAATCTCAGTTGAGGACTCTCTCAGCAAGCTCCCTATCTGTGTCTAGCAGTTCTAGTTTAGGATCCCTCTCTACAACCAGTAGTAAGGGGTCACTTAGTTCTGGACTCAGCTTTACAGACATCTACGGAGGAACTCAGTGCATCACTAATCCACTCACTCAGCACACAGGCAAACCTATAGATATGATTGACGTGTATCGGAGAGTTGAAAGGTAATTTTATACATTTTATAAAACATATTACATTTTTAAATAGTGTTGCATTATTCAAAAGGTATTTAGGTATATAATTAATGTGTTATTTAAGTTTACTATCTATACCCTCACGCCGTGTCCCAGGTGGGGTAGGCAGAGAGAACGGAACGCCATGTCGCTCTATCCTTACATACTTCTTTCGCTTCCTCTACATTCATCCAGTTTCTCATACATGCACGCCGATTCCTCTTACTTAACACGCGACCGTCCTTGAGAATTTGATCCACGTGGTTAAGCCACGTAGTTCTTGGACGTCCGCGCTTTCTCACACCCTCTCTTTCAGATAAATACACCCTCTTCGTCAATCTTACACCATCCATTCGCTCCACATGGCCAAACCATCTCAATTTATTCACACGCATTCTATCAATAACACTCTTCTTGCATCCACTCATTCTTCTAATATCCTCATTTCTTACTCTATCACGCAATGTTTTACCTACCATTCTTCTCAGTGATCGCATCTCCACTGCATTTATTCCACTCTCGTCCTTCTTCAGCCATGTCCAAGTCTCGCTTGCATACATCAGTGTCGGTACGAGGATGGCGTTGTGCACCAGCATTTTAGCCATGTTCGAGACATTGCTATTGCTAACAATAGATCGAAGTGCTCCGTTCACTCTCGCACCAGCCACTTTTCTTTTTTCAATATCCCTTTCGTACCTACCATCCCTCACAAACATACTTCCTAAATAAACATATTCGTCCACTTGCTCCAAACATTCATTTCCAACCTTTATTTTACACATTGTCCTTTCAATCTCTCTATCAAACACAAGCACTTTCGTCTTTGTCACATTCATTTTCATCCCATTCATACTGCAACTTTCATATACCTACAACTGACACAATCTTTTGTAAATCACTTTCACTCTCAGCCATTAATACCAAATCGTCTGCATACATCAACGCATTCAAACGGTTTCCATTCAATTCAATGCCAACATCCATCTCTTTCAAAGGGCGCATACAGTAGTCGAAAAAAAGGTTGAACAGCCATGGAGACATGACACAACCTTGCTTCACTCCTTTGGTGAGGACAAACCACTCGGAGAAGGCGTTATTTACCCTCACGCAGGCGGAGCTCCCAACGTATAGCGAAGAAATTGCGTGGATCAACTGGCTGTTCACCCCATACTCCGACAACACGCGCCACAATCTCTCCCGATCCACACGATCATATGCTTTCTCCAAATCCACGAACGCACAGAAAAGCTTCTGGTGTTTACCCAGAAGCTTCTCTACGACCATTCGTAGGGAGAAGATCTGATCCGTGCATCCTCTACCATTCAAAAAAGCTCCTTGTGCATCCCATATCTTACACTCTGTTGCCTTTCGTACTCTCTCAATCAGAATTCTTCCATACAGTTTTCCTATTGAACTCAGCAAGCTAATAGCCCGATAACTCCCACATTCAAGCCTAGAACCTTTTCCCTTATATAATGGACAGATGATAGCCTTCCGCCAGTCCTCTGGAGTAACGCCTTCTTTCCAACAAGTGTTGAATAGTTCTAGGCACCATGCGAGAGTCCTCTGCCCACCAGCCTTGATGAGCTCAATTGAAACACAATCATATCCTACAGCCTTACCGCACTTAGCTTTCTTCAACGCATTCGTAATTTCCGTCAAACAAATTTCATCATTTACACTCATGTTATCATTTCTGCTATTGCACTCATTTGCATTCAAACCACCACATTCAAATAATTCTTCAAAATACTCTTTCCATCTTCTTAACACGCAATCACCACTCACTACAACATTACCATTATCATCTTTTATCCCTTTCACTGAGTTTACTTCCACACCCGTCCTCTTCCGCTTCACCTCCTTCCAAAATATTTTCAAATTTTCTTTCGCACACGCTGACAACTTCTCGCATTCCTTGTCTTCTAGCAATTTTTTCTTCATTTCCACTACCTCTCGCACTTCTTTCTTGCACGCTCTGTATGTTTCTTTCATTCGTTCCTTATCGCCTTCACTTCCCTGTCTTACACTCATCAAATCTTTCCATGCATTCTTCTTATTTTCCACGGCCTTTTTCACATCATCATCCCACCATGCATCACCTTTTTTGCGTCCAACGGTGGTTTCACCACATACTTCTTTTGCACACTCTATTAGCACACCTTTCATAACATCCCATTGTTCATTCAATGTACATTCTTTCCTTTCATGCGCGCTAAATCTTTCATTCGTCTTTCTTTCGTACTCTTCCTGTATTTTCGCATCTTTCAGTTTTTCGACTCTCAATCTTTTAAAAGGCACGGTTTTATGTGTTCTCGACCGCCAGCCAGAGAACAGATTTATCCTAGTAACAACAAGGAAATGATCTGTTTCCAACTCAGCGCCACGGTAAACTCTGGTATCTGTAGTCGCCTTTCTAAGACGAGAGTCCACACACACAAGGTCTATCATCGATCTTTCATTCCCTCTCTCCCAAGTATACTGATGGATTTCTTTATGAGCGAAAAACGTATTTGCCACAAAGAGTTCCATCTCCAAACACGCTTCTATTATACGTTTTCCGTTGTCATTCACTCTTCTATCACCATGATTTCCCAACACACTCTCTAAGTCATGCCTTCTGACACCAACCCATCCATTGAGATCCATCCATCTAGGATAATGTAAATTACCATCTAGGATAATGTAAATTACCTACAAAAAATTAAATACTACAAAACAATGACAAACATAATTGATGTTCATAATTTATGTATGCTATAAATACATAGATATTGTTTCTACTCATTTCGCCAAAATTTCTTATGCAAAGTTAAACTAAAATAATAATTTAAGCGCTAAAACTTGCCACAAGTATATTACCTATACTTGTGGTCATAAAGAGGTTACTACTGTATTTATTATCAAAGTTGGGTAATACATATTTTAGATACTGTGTGTATATTTTTAACAGATGAGAGATACAATTTTGAGATATGTAACAAAGATGTCTGTAAGCGTGTATATACATATGTTAGAAGGTGTTGTTTCCAGTTCTTAATGTGTAACTATGCCAGTAGAGTCTGTAGTTATTATTGCTGTTGCTATGGTTTACTTTTGGTGGGAAAAGATAACTTTAAATAGTTGATTCACTGATTTGAAGGAAATTATGTTTTTTTAGTACATTTTGACATAATATATTCAATTCTATCGCCCGTATTCACCAAGAAAAACTGAGCGTTCGATCAGCTCAAATTACGATCAACGTCAAAATTGGTATTCACCAACATATTTTAGGCTCCCTCAGCGTGATTTGAGTGAAAATTTCCCTCAAATTTGATCGGCCAATTGAGGTGGATTAACTTTTGCTCAGAGTCGATCTGTCAAAATTATTCTATAATGTCCATACTTGTTTCGTACTGTTGGCGTTTTATTTACAATTTATTGAATATATTTTTGTAGGCGGCATGTAATAATTTTATATATATGTATATTTATAAATAAATTATTTAATTCATTTATTTATTTATAATAACATATACGGCACAAGGCCATTAAACATATACAAAAAAATCACAAATAGTTTGATGCAATACAACAATCCTTTCAATCGCAGTCGCACTTTCTTATCACACATAAAAGGCACCGTCAACGTAGGTCAAACGTCTGGGAACCATAAAACACAGCTCGCTAACTTTTGAGAAGCACATTAGTTCTCTTATCAGTGCTTGTTTCTTTCAGCTGTTTTATATTCTTGACGTGGATACATATTGTATCCAAAATATTGAATTTAATTCAACATAATGTGTCTTCTGACATAGATGCTGTTGTGTATCCGAGATTCTATATGATGTGGATGTAATGGATGTAATGTCCTAGAATTGATGAATTGTACAGTATCATTGAGGTGCTTTGGCACGTTAAAGACACTTTAATGTTGTCCAATAATAATAATTATAATAGTTCTACTTTCGACTAAACATGTTACAGAGTACTTACTAAACAACATAAATACTTTTTTATTTATTTATCTTATAAACAGCTTATGCCTTTTACAAATAAATATAAACAAATACAAAAATAATAGTAAGATTTTTATTTATAATTTTTCATATTGTACATGACTATGTTATAAAATACCACAGATAGTATACAGTTCAATATTGCAAGGAATTAAAATTATTTCTTGATGGTGAATTATTGTGTATTTTAGTTATATACGGAGTATTTCAGTCATTTTTCTATCCTTGTTTATAATTTCTTTTTAATTTTAACCTCACCGGCAAACTACTTTGACAACAATGCATGATTCGATTAAATGCTAGCTGTCAAATCGACTGCTATCAAAGTAATATCTGTTTAAGTTCAAGTCTTGATTTTGTATAATTAAAGGCATTTATAAATATTTAAAAAATATACATATAATTTTTTAAATGGCTATAAAAAAAATATTTTTATTTGTATAATTATCATAAATATACTTTTTAGTTACTTTAATGGCTGTTTCCGTAAATAAATGTCAGTTTCATTTCATAATATTTACATTGTATCCATGGATACACACGATCAAATTCGACTCAGCTAAGCATTGTAAATTTTCGTTGGTGAATACCTATCTACATTGAGGAATGCTGAGGGAGGTATTAAGCTGATCGTTTGCTCAGCTGATCGTTCGCTCAGTTTTTCTTGGTGAATACAGGCGTATGACAAAGAAATCTCCTGTAAAGTTTTTGAAGTAGTTTTATGGATAAAAATACAAAGTAATTTTGAATATCTAATAGTTCATAGATGTCAGTGAAAGAACTATTTTGTAATTTTACTTCAACATGTAATATTGGAAGGACAAAGTACCTTAAAATATTGTGATGAGATGTCTGATTTTTGCTGTGGCATGCATGCTCACTATAAACAATATATTTTGTCTCTGGCATAGCATGCAGGAGAGCTAAGGGACGAGATATTTCATCTCTTGCAACCATTCTGTTAAATTTATCTCAGCGATAGGAGAGTATGGAAATCGGTCGTGGTCCAATATATTATAATCTATAAAGTTATAAACAACTGATCATACACAGAATTCATTAAAAGAGGAACATTTATTGTCAATAAAACAAGGAGTTAATCTTAGCTTTGTATTTATTAATGATATTGAATGGGATATCACTTAAATTGATTATGATACTTACTCGATGTAGCTATCAAAATGGCAATAAATTTTTATATGTGGCCACTAGTATAGTTAAACACAGTTAGACTAATATGATGGATAATTTCAGATTACTCCGAGGATCATCATCAGGAATGGGTGCTAGCTCCAGTTCTCAACCTAGCTTGAGTCCACACAGCAGTCTCAGTTCTGTTAGCCCTCCTATCTCACCACCCACTGCACCTCCACCAGCATATGACTTCTTGGCTCAAGAACAACACATTTTAGATGCAACACGTTTAGACAATTTCTTATCAAGGGGACAGAATGGAATAATGCAAGATGTGTTGAACTTGGGCATATATATTTCTAATTCAGAATCATCAATGGCTGGCAGCAGAAACGATCCACCTCTGTCACCTATATCAGAAACTACACCTCCATTCAACATAGAACAAGAAGAACTTCTACAGTCCACATCGGGAGCCCTAACAGGAACACCTAGTTCTAGTGGTAATTTTGTTATATATTTTAATTACCTGAAATTCATTGATTAAATTATACATTATTGATTAAATAGGAAAAGCATATAATTCAAAGCAAACAAATTTTACAGTAGGTACGTGCATTAAAGTTTTTCTTTTAATATTTTTTTTCTATAATTCGAAATTAACATACAGATGCAATATATCATTTTCAGGTATTTACATGGGATGTAAATGATGTATTTATTTCGAATAATTAATTCATCAAAGATTGAGGTGCTTTTAGCATGAAGGTGCTTTTTTTAATATGAATAAAAAAATATTATGACATGGATTTACTAAAAAGTTTGATTTTTAAGTAAATTAAGGCACAATATGTAGATTTTCTTAAGTAAATCGAGGTATTAAAAGAATAGTAGATATTTATTAAATAACAATCACCCAACCTTTATCTTAAAGATGCTCACTACTTAATAGAAAAAAACAATTTTCAGATCAATGAGTTCAAACTTAAATTTACTGAAAACTCTGATCCCTCAATTATGTTTAATTTTGCTGTAATACGTTATTACATTTTTAGTTGAGTTTCATCTACCAACTAATTAAGAACATTAATTTTTTTGAGAAATGTCACTTTACTTATGAAACACGTGTGTGTCTGGGTTTGTAGAAGGATTATAAAATATATCAGAATCAGAATGGCAGATGATTAAGGAGTAGAGAGATAACACACCTAGTGTATTTGATAATGTCAATATTTATTTAAAATACCTGTTTTTACACATAAAATACGATAGTAGACTTTTTTACACTAATAATGTAGTGTTACAATTTTTTTTTAAATGTAATTTTTCATTTAATCGACTATATATGTAAATAAATGTACAAGTTTCAAGTAGTGACGTTAAAAATAATTGTAGTAATTGCAATACTTAATGGTATAATCAGAAACAGTAGTCACAGTGGGCGATTTATACCTCCGCACTTTGAGAGGCCCAACGCAACATACTGAATATCAAATTTTTTAATCTGAAAAGAGAACAAAAATAATTTATTTTGTTTTCAAAACTCCTACATAGAAATGAAGAGATTGTGAATCTTCTCAATTTAAAAATTTGGCGATGGGAGGGGGGGTACAAATAGAAAATTTCGGAAATCAAGTTTAAAGAAATCCTGGACCAAGTTTTTGTCGGGACCCCTGTGAAATTGCTTTGCATAGGCTGCTGTACAATTTGATTCACCCAGGGCCCCACAAAAGCTGGACTGCCATTTGTTGAGATTATATTTTGAATGCAATTTCGTGATGTACCTAATAATAACACTTATTGTTAATCAACAAGTAAATTGTATCTCAGTTTATCATGTAGTCAAATATATATATATATATTATATTTCAGTGATGAATAGCAGATCTGTGTCCGCAGCTGTGAGTGACGAGTCAGTGGCAGGAGATTCAGGAGTTTTTGAAGCTTCATCTCGGCCAAGGGATGCTCAACCTTCATCTTCGGGTGAGACTTTGCTTACATTGTATTATATTTTTACGTTATCATTACTACCGAGTCGGGGTTGGCAAAGGATAGAATGCTATGTTGTTCTATCCTTACTTGTGTCTTTCGTTTTCATCTGTCGATTATTTATACAGTAAGAATTTTATCCACAGGGTCGAGTCACATAGTTTTCGTATGCCTGCGTTTTCCCACACCCTCTTTCAAAATAAATACAGTTAAAAAATTAATTTATTTATATGATACCATAATGTGTGTGATTTAATAAAATGAATGTATAATAATGAAATTTATTTGATTGATTTCAGAATTGTCAGCACAAGTACAAATAAAATTGCAATACTCTCAAGACGAACAGACCCTCAATGTATATGTGCAGAAAATTAGAAATCTTCAAGCGCTCTCTGTCAAGGAGGAAGAAGTGTAAGTCATTATTGTAAATCATTATCATATTTTTTTATTGTTTATAAAAATAATGTAGGTACACATGTACCAATTCATTTTGCTATGAATCGTATTTTTGTTTTTTATCTTTTATATTGTGTGTATTTACATATATAACAATGTGTGAAATAAAGGTTGGAAATGAATGTTTGGAGCAAGTGGACGAATATGTTTATTTAGGAAGTATGTTTGTAAGGGATGGTAGGTACGAAAGGGATATTGAAAAAAGAAAAGTGGCTGGTGCGAAAGTGAACGGTGCACTTCGATCTATTGTTAGCAATAGCAATGTCTCGAACATGGCTAAAATGCTGGTGCACAACGCCATCCTTGTACCGACACTGATGTATGCAAGCGAGACTTGGACATGGCAGAAGAAGGACGAGAGTGGAATAAATGCAGTGGAGATGCGATCACTGAGAAGAATGGTAGGTAAAACATTGCGTGATAGAGTAAGAAATGAGGATATTAGAAGAATGAGTGGATGCAAGAGGAGTGTTGTGGATAGAATGCGTGTAAATAAATTGAGATGGTTTGGTCATGTGGAGCGAATGGATGGTGTAAGATTGACGAAGAGGGTGTATTTATCTGAAAGAGAGGGTGTGAGGAAGCGCGGGCGTCCGAGAACCACGTGGCTTAACCACGTGGATCAAATTCTCAAGGACGGTCGCGTGTTAAGTAAGAGGAATCGGCGTGCATGTATGAGAAACTGGATGAATGTAGAGGAAGCGAAAGAAGTATGTAAGGATAGAGCGACATGGCGTTCCGTTCTCTCTGCCTACCCCACCTGGGACACGGCGTGAGGGTATAGTATAGTATAGTAATTTACATATATATTTTTTTTTATTTATTTTATTTAACAATAATTATACAGACATTACAATACATAGACTATTTGATAAAACTTAAATCTAAACATCCTCCTTATAGAGACAAGTCTCGTGTAAAGGAGGGTATAGGGTATAGGTTTTATATATAGGTTTTATTTTATGCTTGTAGTCACATGCGAGCCATTCTTTCGCCGGCCAGCAGAGAGGCAGGTGCTGCATTGATTCTACCACTCAAGTTGCCCCTGCCATTACCCTTTGCCCTGCTCCCTCAACAGACCCTGAGGTTGCAAGCTTGCAAGAGACAAGATTGTCTGGTAATGTTACATATGCACGCTACTGTTACAACTTCCTTTTAATCTATAATTTTAGTCTGTGATGATCACTAGCCAACTCTTAGCATTCGATAATTTTATACATTCCATTCCAAGTTTTTGCTTGTTGAGTTTTGTATGGGGTTATCTTTGAGTGCTATGAATATAAACTAAACTTGGCGAGAGCGATCATGTTCTGAGACTTGATATTCAAGTGTTTTAAATTTTATATATATTTTTCCAAATTTGATAAGCATAATTGTTGCATAGGTATTCCTTATTTAATTTTTTCTTCGTTTGTTTCTCCAGGGATTTGCACAAGTCAGTTTATCAGACTTTGTGGGTGATGCTATATTCATCAGATGGTACAATCTGGTCGGAGTAAATGGTGGAGATTCTGAGTGGTTGGAAGGTGGACATCCTCACAGAGAAGAGAGTTCTGACGAGAGCACACTGATTCCCTCCCAAACCAGCACTCTCACCAGAAATCAAGGAGGTATATTTGTCATTTGAGTTTAAAGTGATGAAGATAAGGGATATATGTATATATTTCTTACCAACTATATGTACTAAGTAGGTATGCTCCATGTGTATTAAAGATGTTGGTGTTTTAGGTGGTGATAGTATTCTATCATCCAACACTCCTCAGGATGAGGTTACTTCTGATGAAGAAGATGAGGATATTGAGGAAGAGGTATTGATGGATGAAGTAGACGACCATTACTCCCGGAATATTCATCAGGTACATCACATACACCATAATACTATTATTTATTTTTTGTGTTGAAACCCTGAAAACCGATTGGTTTTCTGAATGCTAGTACTTTGTAAAATGCATATAGCACATGGAGATACGTCAAAAATATCCTCTATAGTGCAAGCCACAAAGCACAATGGACACTCCAACTGCCTCTGAAATGAAACTTTTTTTTTTTAAAAAAAAGATATACCTATCTGGGTTTTTGTTATAAACCCAAATACAACCAAACTAAACCTTATACTCGAATGCAAACTGAATTTCAACTGCAAAATTACCAAGAACTGAACCTTCCAGCTCGAACCAGACATCCACAAAACTGGTACTAATGTCTCACTAAAATATTTTGAATGCAATAAGCTTGTTCCAAAGGTAATAATAATAATAATAACACTTTATTGATAAAAAAAATCATGAGCAATCGGCGAGCTTATTGCCTGCAGGCAATATCTTCCAGCTAACCAAAATAATGTGTGATATTAGGTAATGTATCAGAGGAAAGAATTGGTAAATTAAGTTTTTATTTTATTTTAAAGTAATACTCCTATCTTATGTATATTATATGTTTCCCAGATTATGGAGGAAGAGTCATACATTGAGGATGAAGAGTTCAAGGTGGAGCCAGTGAGACAACTAACAGAAGAAAAGGAAACAAATACAGAATGCTGCATTCAGTACTCGGACAACACAAAGAGATCATTTGTGATGTCTTCACAATTTGATGGGCTGTCCATTAAGAGGTCGCAAACTTTCTCTCCAACACCACAACTAGCAAAGAACCAATACATATGCAAGTACGTAATAGCAAATCCTTCCAGTCTCTCTAAACTTATATGTAATAATTATTTATGTTGTTTTTTATATTACATGCTTATATATTAATCAACATTCTTTTTCCATAGGTTAAATCGTTCGGAATCGGATTCATCAATGCCCCTTTACCGTAGAGGAGCACATTCCACTTCTTCTCTGGGACTCAGAGTTGTTCCCTTTGATAGACATTCGGCGACGCGTAGGTCCTTGCGATTGGGAAAAATTTCAGTTCCTACTAGAGCACATCATTCCACAAGTTCCAGCACTAAAACTCACACACTTAAAACTAACTTAGATCTTGAATTAGATTTGCAAGCTCAACACAAGAAGCTTTCTGTTCTTGAGTCAGAAATAAAAAGTCTCAGGGAGTTGAAACAGAGGTGAGTGCTTATTTAGTTATACATACATCCATTTTGTGCTAAGTACCTATTAATTGTTGAAAACATTAAATTGGCAAATTTATTTGCAGGTTGGAGACTGCACGGGAACAAGGTGATATCAGAGTTATATCTGAATTGAATATCGAGGGTAGTGACTTACTCTCTGTAGCTGTTGCAAGCAGTAGTAATAAGAAGGAAGATCGTGCCTTCCAAAAGGCTTGTAGGGAACTTTACAATTTGCGAAAGTCTAAAGCTAGAGGAAAACCTGATCTCATCACATTCGGGTATGTATACATATATATTATTTACACATTGACATTCACAGTCCCACACAGATGCGATTCCCATTTTAAAGAAGTGACTTTTTTAATCTGTGACGATTGAGTCACATGTGAGAAATAGTGACATTTTAAGTTCTGTTCGTCTTCCTATTGTTTATACCATGCTTTTCTTATGATTTGATTCTTGATGGAGGATATAAATTTCAACAAAATTATTATTTTTTGAAAATTGAGATCCACATTATTTGAAACCGGTTATATCGTCCCTCTTCTGACTAACAGTCATATCTGCCTAAATGTAAATTGTTCAGGAGAGCGTTTTTTCTTGTTTTGCCATGCATATTTTCGTCTCTCTTAGTTATATGATGCAGTGTAAATATATTACATTATTTTATTTGTACCTATTCTTATATATCTCAGAATTATTTTTGTGAGGAAATTTTGAGGAATTAGTAGATACAACACATTTTATTTAGAATAATTCGTAAATACGACAACAAATCAGAAAGCTATTCCAGGATAACGGTAACAGTTACAGATGTGATCTTCAGTGAAAACATGCAGGGCACATATAAATACACATTGGTGATCATAACTCTATTTCGCCAAAAATCTCAGATATGACAGTTAGTCAAGTATTTTGCTTGGAGTATCTTTCAGTATTTTGTTTGAAAAAGTATCTGGTATTGACATAACTAATCAACTACATATTTTGTTATTATTATATATTATATTATAAAAATGATGTCAACACTTACACTGTTTACTTTCACTATATTAGCCTAGCTCACAAATGTAGCAAAAGTATAAAAATGAATTTATTAGAATATATTACGATACAAAAGTGTAAAAATATGGAGCAAAATAAAGTGATAAACATTCAAGTACCCCCACTCACACAACTTCTCACCACCACCCCTAATCCCCCCACCACATAATCTACTTGTTAGTTTGTTTTTGTTTAGTTCTTAAGTACAAGGCACTGACGATGGACTAAGTCCGAAAGGCCTCTTTAAAATATTGTGAAAGTAAACAGTGTTAGTGTTGATATTATTTTTATAATTTTATAATATAATATATAATAATAAAAATGAACTTTCACAAAGTTAACACTGATAAAGTATTATCTCTATTTTGTTATGCTTTATACCACAAATATATAAATTCTTTATTATGTGCAATATTCAGTCATAGTTAATTTACAAACTTCCAGTTATCTTATTTTTGTTTTACTTACTTACAGAGAAAAAATGGAATTTTTTACCCAGTACCAATCAACAATTCCTATCTTGTTGGATGAAGATGATATGTTTTCTGAACATTCATCAGACACTATTAAAAGATCTGAAATGGAGAGTTTGGCACAGGAAATGTCCAAATTAGAGTGCGAAGACAACCTGGGGAAGGAGGATGAGGATGAGGAAGGGGAAGAGGAAGAAGAAGAGATCCCCTTGATGGTCGGCTATCAGGTGAGGAGGAGTGGACGCTGCAGTAATGTAGTGGAGAAATCTCAGGACCAAGTGTGTAAACGTAATTTGGATACATATGGTGATAGTAAAACCAATAATTCAACATGTGATAGTGATATTCCTACATCAAGTACTCACCAGCAAGACTCTAATGCTAATTTAAGCAATGGTGATGCGCAAGTGTTACAGAATTGTGATTTGAAAGAGAGCAGCAGTCGGACAGAGTTGGAAGAAGAGAAAGGAAAGTTTCAGTATGTAGTGGATAGAGTGTTTGGTGTACAAGTATGATAGATCTCACACCACCTCCCTATGGTGAGGTGGCCCTGTGATCAAATACATTATACATAATATTATCTAGTTAGTACAGCGATAGGGAAACAATATGTGGTGCCATATACGGGGGCGAATTTTCACAGGTATATTTAATATATCCTATTATTGTATAGGTTCTCTTAAATTATAAGTAAAAAGTATCAATATACCTCATTTCTTAATTCATATAAAATATATTAGCATAAATAACATGTCAGCCTTTATTTAGCACATAACTTATTCCCTTGCAATTTGCCCAGTTATCGTTATAGGTCAGCAGTTGTATGCACATGCAGTTATTTCATTTTTGTAATGGTAATTATTTCCATTAGACTATTGTACTTTGACAATCTAAATTTGTGCAGGTTTCTTATTTAGAACACATTAGTGCCTTCTGATTATTACAGCAATGTTATGCACAAGTGTAACATAAGCTCTGGTAGAATTTAAATAAGTAGTCAAATATTTCATTCTATACAGTGTATAAAGAAGAATGACTTTGTTGAAAGAAATCACACTTCTGCAATAAACTCACCCTCTTTGTATTGACTGTTTTTGATATTGTCATATTTATGTGTGAAATTGCTTATAATCAATGTACGGTAAAGAATAAATAAATAAAATCCAATCACATATCAAGCAACTTATTGCAAGCAGCAATCCCAGGTTATTAGGTTGTTTTCGCACTTATGTACATGTTCATATGTATTATTCCAAAATTTTGTTATGTAAGATACCAGTAAATCAACATTACTTTTCAACTGTAGTGTGTAACAACTGCAAGTGAAAAACTTAATTGTTAATAAAAGAAATGGAAAGATAAATAGACATATCATTAATGGATTCATGAAACCTCCTATGTTATCAAGATATATAAAAAAACAACTCTGTTGCTCAATGATATTTTCCGTATGACTGATTTGTTGCATGGAAAGTGTCTTAGAAATTCTGTAGTCTGTCTTAGAATTTCTAAGCGATTTGTAAAATTTCAGATAATTTTTTATGTAGGTACATGTTGTAGGCTGTCACAAATTATCCAAGAAAAGTGGCATGTAGGAGATTTAATTTGTCTCTATTACTTTTTTCCTGGATATCTCAGCAGCATATAGGTTATTTCATAAGTAAATGTGGCTTAACAGATGAATAATTTGGTATCAGTGTTTAATTTTTGTAACAATTGACTCACAGGAGTTTCCACGGATCCATCGATAATATATTATTGATAAATATATATTTTAGTAAAGATGGGATGTTTGCAATTTGTAAAAAGGAATTAAATTCAGTGTATTATAATATTTAGGTAGATATGTATGTATATGGTAGATATTGTGATGCCTCGATGTGGCCTTATGTTATATTGTTGATAGTTATGTTATGTTGCTGTAATGATTGTTTTTGTCTCTGATTCAAGTGATATATATATTTTGAAACACAGATAACTTCAATCTGATGCATAAGCAACTGTTTGTAATAATGAGAATTGTTCAAATATCCTGAGTTATATAAGAATTATTAATATATTTAGATATTTATGGTAGTTGTTTATAATAATTATTGTACAATGAAATTATCACATTTGTTATTTGCAAATGTTACATTGTGTTCAAATAATAGTTTTGTATGTTAACAAGTAATCATAATTAATACTTAATTCAAACCCATAAACAAAGTGGATTAAAATAGTTATTTTGATCTGGTTGGTTCAATCCACCTCTGAAAATGCTATTTAAAATGTTAGAAAATAATTTTCCTGTAAGAAAACTTTGGTCTTTTGTCAGGGAGTATGTAGTGTACCCGTCCCAAGTGGGTGCAGCGCTATCAGTTGCATCATGCATAGCCACATTGTCTAGTAATTCTGACCCATATTAGGATTTGTAGGTTAGAATTATTAAAGAAAGAAAATAGCTCTGCGGTGCAATATGTAGCCTGTACCTGTTATGATAAGTCAGGTCAGGGCACATAGACACGAGTAGTTATATTCATTCAATTAGTACATTTATGTATGGTAACCCACCGAACTCACCTAGTTACATATAAATATATTATTTAAATTACTGTTTGCTTGTTATGTGGTGTGACACAGTCAGTAAATATAACACTCCCCGGTGTGAGACTGTGATTGTGTGCCTCACATAAATATTTCCTCAATTATTGTATGCTAACATAACAACCAACTAATTAATCTATATACCTATGTATTTATTACTGTATTATAATCAATCTTCTTTAAGTTGGCTGGACCACATGGTAAAAACATGATTGCTGGACAATTTATTTTTACTTACATTGAATAAATAAATAAAATATTACACTGCATATATATCTACTCTCTCTCCAAGTAACCACTCACTTGTTATTGACTAAAACACAATATAAAATAATACTTTTATAATCATTTATACACCTTCTTTCCAGACAGTAATAATGTAGTTCCATCTCATCTGGTTAATGTTGGACTTTTTTACCATAAATAGTGTGTATAATTGTGAGTGGATGGTTTTACAATGTGAGATATTGTTATTTTGAGCAGTCTCTAGGATTGTGATGTGATCTGTAACTAAATCCTATTATAAAAAATATAGTAAACAGTTCTTTTAATTATGCTACAGCAAGAGTTTATTAATGATCTGATTAGCTTTAAAAATTGTATTCGGATAGTGCCATCTTTATATTAATATTTCAAGGATTCAGAACCAAAGGGTCATTATATTAGGGCACACTAGATATATCATTTATCTCCGTGATTCATTTTATTTTTCATATTACATTTCTTTGAAGATTTTTTTCTACTGACAAATGAAAACCTTCCCTACTGAAATATTGCTATGTAATTTCAGTCATTTTGTATGTATCTGTGTATTTATTACATGATAAATGTTAGTTTATTGTCTTTATAATACTATATATATATCATTTACAAATGTTCTCTTATGACATTCCACAATTCTCATGTATAGTTAAATACATTTTGAAATACGTATGCATTTGCCTCTGATAGAGATGTCATTCTCTTAGTCATCTCTTATAACAAAATTAAATAACATGTAGGATAATATAATTTTAGTTTCATGTCACAAACAAGTTCATTATGTTGTTAATAGGTTCCTGCTTTATGTGTAACTTCTTTGACTGAATCGAAGTAAATTATATACGATAAAAATATACAAATGTTGTAACACTATGTATGTATGCATGTAATAATAGAATACTGCAAGTAGTAACGAGTTTGTAAGAAATTTCCAATGTGAACAAGTTTTGTGTGTTGTGTATGAGTGTAAATGTGTGAGGTATATAATGTTATACATAGTTACATCACCCAATATGAATGAGTGCATCCCCATGTGTGTGTGGGTGTGTGTTAAGGTGCATTTGTTTTAATGCTGGGAAGAGTATAAGTACGAGGGGAGGCACTCAGTGTTGTTGCCAGATATGATGCCATGTATTTGTGGAAGAGGCTTGTTGGGATAATCAATGATTTTATTTTAAAAACTGACTGATTCAAGAAAACATTTAGTATTTCTATTTTTCATTTTATAAATATTATATTCTCAATATTTCTTTAAAGACCGAAATAACTTTTTAGACATCTGAACACATTAGAACGTTGTATTTTTTTAAAATAAAAAATACCTACTTGTTGAAATGTGAAATAAAAAAAAGTAAATACATATTAGAATTGTTAAAATATCCTAGGAACTCTTAATAAGATTTAATCTATGTCTTTATAATCTTATATGTCTTTTATTAAAACGCCAATAGATGAGTTCACTTTGCAATGTTACATAAATAAATACTTTGCCCAATCTTAAGACTGATTATCCCAAATGAGCACATAAACATATTCACAGCAACATCAATGTGACAGTATTGTGTGATATCTTTTTCTTCTGTGATATTTAAACTAATTACATATTATATGTGGCTATATAATATTATTATTATATATTTTGTGTCTTAAAAGATATTAACCTAAGCAAGGACTATCCAGAGGCCTGAGTCAACAACACACTATCGCGTCACGTTCCCGCTCCGCTAGCGTTCGGGTGCAGACGATGGTGCGCCAAAGTGTTAATTTTCGTAACTATTGTGTATCTTAGCAACGAAATTGACACTTTCTTGCAACATCGTCTGCACCCGAACGCTAACGGAGCGGGAACGTGAGACGAAAGTGTGTTGTTGACTCAGGCCTCTGCAATGATACATATATATATTGTTATATATATTATATCATAGTAATGTTGTATAATAATAATCATGTGTTTTCATGATATATGCCTGTCACATATGTGTGTATTATTTCTGTTATTTTATAGTTTATATTATGTAATTATGTATATTCTAGTGTATAACCTCTGTACTGTACTCTATTTAAAGTGTTGTATATATGTATATTATAAATACAAAATATATATTATAAATGCCAGGACAGCAATCCTTTGGTTGGATGCTGCTGTCCATAGAATGAAATTAATTTATAGTTATTATTGAAAATGAAATAAAAACTGTTCAATTACTGTTAATAAGTGTTTTATTTAATAATTTTGTAATACACAATTTACATATTTTGAGAGAGTATGAAGATCAATATAGATGTTCTGCACTAGTGAACATTGTGTGTGGCTACGCGCCTTAACAAGTTGTGTGTATGTATATGTAAGATGAGGCGATGAATACATTCACTTGGTCCTCCGATTGGGAGGCAGAGTATATCAGTGCTTTCCTCTCTTGTTTCCAGCTGGTGGTTTCTGTAGATTGAAGCTTCCTACTCCACTAGCATCTCCTGCTGTGCTACTGTTGGAAAACCAAGATAAGTTTCCTAATGGCTGACTTGTACTTGAGAGGTTGCCAGGATTGCTGAAATTCCATGAGGTGTTACCTAAAAGTACGCATCATATAACTAGGAGAGCTAAATCCTAACTGACTGTACACATTGTAGATGGTTAATAATTGCACACATACCTAGTGTATTAGATGCAGTGTTGGGAGGCTTCGGAGGAAAATTTAAGCCTCCAAATCCTGGAGGCCCCAGTAAACTAAATGGTGTTGGACCTAAAGGACTTGGCTTAGTCCTAGTAATACCTGAAATGATATAGAAACGATATATAATATGCATCAATTTATGAAAAATTTAAAGGTAAGTTTGAAAACAATGAAATACTTTTAAAAAAAAATTGAAAGTCAAATCTGTTTATTAATTTAGTTAAATCCTTATTATAATGTCATAAATACATACACTGAATAAAACTTGATTTCATACGAAATAAATATTTAAATAATTAATACTTTGATTGGCACAGAGACGCTCTGAATGGAGAAGGCTAGTTTCTGCCCTGTGCTCCTGAGGAGCGTTGAGGGAAATGATGATAAAAGAAAATACACACCGTTTTTAGAATAATGTCAATTTAAATACTCATTATGCAATAAACCACTAAAATATAAGTGACATAATTCACAGAACAAATAATATTACAGAACTATGACAGGTTGTAAAAAAAAATATACTTTGGCGGTTAGCTTGTTTTACTTAATCAATTTAGAGTAGGTACATATTAAATGTTGAGATATGAACAACAGCAGCGCCCTCAGTTATTTTCTACTCTATTTAACTGAACTGTAGTTACACCTATGTAAGGTATTCACTCTACACATGCTCTTACAAAACACTGTATGAATGTCAAAATCATACATTCATTTATGTATCAACAGAGTCTACAAATGTGACTTCTAGTTACAGCCTAGTTACAATGGTCTAGTCACATCACAAAAATAATAATAATAATGAACTTTATTGCACAATACATATTTACATGCCATAAGTTATTTTGTCCAATCTCTGTATAAATTGATCTAATTGTTTTATTCTGTTACTATTGTTGTTTTGTTCAAATTACTACTATTTTTGTTGCATCTTAAGGGCCCCGTTTAGCAAAAACGGTAAAATATTCTATTTTCAACAAATTTGATAGAAAAACTGCCAAAACTTGTTGACCCTTGCAAACATATTGATTTGATAAAATAAAAAAAAACAAATATTTATTACCAATATTAGTTTTTTACTAAAAAATAAATAAATCGCAGACTGACGAGATTTAAAAAATATTTTTAAGTCGGTCAATATCCATGAAAAAAAAAACAAAAAAAATTTTTTTTTTGTTCTATAATTGTAATAACTATGTAAATATTCTCAATATTAAAATAAATATATGAAAATTTGTTTTTATAAACGAATACTATGAAGCTAAAGTCTTTTTTTTTTAAAGTTAAAGTTTGATATTGGTAATTAATATTTGTTTTCATATTTTATCAAATCAAAATTTTCGTAGGGTCAACAAGTTTTGAGAGTTTGTGTACCAAACTTGTTCAAAATTGAATGTTTTATCGTTTTTGCTAAAGGGGCCCTTTAATGTTTATTTTTATAAATTTTTACCAATTAATTTTTTATTATTTTTATTATAATTGTCTGTCAAATTGTTTTTTTTTTTTTATTTAATTTGTTATATGTTTAAGGTGTAAAAGGCTCACGCCGTGTACAAGTGATAAATAAATAAATAAATCAAAAAGAAACTATGTTTATCAATACCTTCTTAGCAACTCAAATACAAAAATTATCATGATCTTTTGTTTAAATGCTTGACCAAACCTTGTATACAAAAATAATAATATTTATAATAATGTCAAAAATTATATGTATAACCAGAGCGTGAGTAAAGTAAATTATCAAAAGTACAAATAAGGAATATAATATTATCAATACTTTATATAAATTTATACATACTAAGAAATTTAAGATTATCCCAGAACTTTTCATTTCTGTGTATTTATAAGATAGAGGAAGTGCAGGTAATGTGGGATACCATTTATATTTAGGGGAATATCTCTTCTAATTTTACAGATAGAACTAGCGTGATTACACTTAATCATCAGTCAAATATTTAGCTACTTATTTCTCTATGGCATTTGCTCACAGTTCTGCTATTTTTCGTTTTATATGTAAATTTATAAAAAATGGGCTGAAGACGTGTTTTTTAAAAGTTGCAGGTAATGTGGAATACCTATGAAGGTAATGTGGGATAGTATTCCACTTTACCTTCGTAGTTATAGTTAAAAGTTTGTAAATGAAAAAAAAAAAACTGTTTTTACTAGATAGCACTGAATTTTTGTAAGGACTAGATCAGTGGTTCAATAACTTTTAATTTCGCGTACCACACACGAAATTATAAATCAGTAGCGTACTACTGAACTGAATTTAAAAACGTTTTATCTAATTATTTACTGTGTATGTCCTATGGCCATAGCTGCTTGCGCACCACCTTAATAGTTGTCACGTACCACTGGTGGTACGCGTACCATAGTTTGGGAATCATTGGACTAGATGATAAAATAGTGGCCTCACTTTTATTTGGGCCTTTACGTGCTACTGTCTTGGTGATAGAAGAAACGAGAGAAATATCCCATGGGCTATATATTCACTGTTTTTTCTACATAGTGACTTGGGACTTTCAGTAATGCTGGTGACACTAGCGATGAAATCCGCTTCACTGAACAGATTTCGGTCAAAAGGATAGATTCCTGTTCGACGAAAACCATTCACAGCAAGCTCTTCAGATTGCACTTTTAAGTAAAGTTTTGCAAAGAGCTCTGCAATATACTACACTGCCATTAACTTGGGCATATTGGCACAAGAGGAAACCTCTGTGCATATGTGCACAGAGGTTTCCTCTTGTCGCCATGACAAAGGCGTATAAAACATGCGCGACAGACACACTGCCTGTGGTGGCTGGCGTGGTTCCACTGGATTTGGAGATTCAGCGAAGGGCCTGTATTTTTAATTTTAAGAGAGATCGTCCTTTAATGATTGGAGATCTTGAATTGCAGTCTCTTTCAGATCCCCTTCGATTTGAGTCTGAGAGTCTCGATGCTTTTTACACTGCGTGGCAGTCCCGTTGGTCGGTATTTCCTGTTGGTAGAACAACTTTTCTCTTCTTTCCGCAAGATAAGTGGCCCTTAAACTCTGTGTGGATTCAGCCCGAGTACTGGGCAACACAATTTCTTACTGGCCATGGAGCATTTAATGCGCGTCTTCACCAGTTTAAGATAAAATCATCCCCTTCATGTAATTTTTGTAATTCTGAATCCCAAATGTCGGAACATATTCTGTGGGATTGTTCCCACACCGACATCAGTAGGAAAAGAGAGGAGATGCTCGTTGCTGTTCGTGGTCCATTATCTGGACCTGTAGGACATGCAGACTCGGTGGCCACAAGGAAAAACTTTTTCGCCTTCAAAAACTTCTGTACTTTCTTTGGTAGCCTAATATCCCCTTCAAGTAACTAACGATATTGCATAGGGAGGATGGCATATTCCCATTTCTTCCCTTCCATTTTACACCAACATTTTTGGTGTGTGGCCACTGAATCTAGAGTGCTCCCTCGGGGCAGCATTTCTCGCTTAAATGCGACATTAAATCCTGTTTGTGCATGTGTGTGTCGTTATGGAGAAACATATCTCCAGGTACGGCACGAGGTATGTGGCGGGTGCTGCCCTTTAAAAAAAATTATGAGATGTTCATACACGTTTCATTAAAAATACAAACGAAGAATAGATATAAAATATGTGCAGGTAATGTGGAATACTAGCCCACATTACCTGCATCAAAGTATTCCACATTACCAGCCCCCCAATGTTATATCTTAAAACAATAAAAACTCCTGCAAAATTTGTTCAATTCATTTTAAAAAAGACACACATTTGAAGAGAAATACACGTATTTTGAAAATATAATTGCATTTGGTACATACCTTTAGTATAATTATCAAAAACCCTTTTTTTAACACTACGAAATTTATATGTCACTATCCTCAAAAATGATTTTTAACGAACTATCAAAATTATGGAGGGTATGGATCAAACTAAGCTTGTGTATTGCCATCTATGGAATACATTTAGATACATTTTGTACTTTTGTGGTCATTTTTACTATAAATAAACGATTTATTGAGGTGGCCCACATTAGTTGCATAGCCCACATTAGCTGCACTTACTCTATTTATCATATCACATGCTTCCTTATAAAAATCAACACTACTTGATTTTCCAGAATCCATATATTTCTTACTAATTGTATGAATAATTAGAAATGTCAGGTACCGATTTAAAAACAATGACTATTTACCATACTATTTACCAGATTGATATCAATCTTCTGGCAACCCTAGAAAATACTTTCAGGTATTTGTGTGATGGTTTGAATAAACATAATATTTTGAATTCAAAACTAGAAATTAGAACAAACAAATGAAATTGAATAATCCTACATAGTATTGATGATTATTTAATGTCTTTATTGAAATGTATTTTATCTCTTTTCTAGGTATCTCTGTAAATTAACCAAACACAGGTTATGTATTTAATTTGTGCAATGCAAGCACATATTCAATTAATAAATATTTGCCTATGTTCTATATAATTATTTGAAAGGTTATTATATAGGTACAGAAACATAAAATGCAAATGATGCATAAAATACAATTTTCTTTACAGAATAAGAAATCAAATCATGATGATGGATCTACGAAACCTCTTGTGTCATTTTTTTTGGAAAATAAGATATTGGTACCAAATTGTTCGGCCCGACGAGACGAACCGTTTGATACCAATATCTCATTTTTGAAAAAAATTGACATATAAGAGGTTTCATAAATCCACCGACATTATATTAAAAAGCAAACCGAAAAATGTAATATTAAAGTACATGAATATAATTACTTTTTTTAGACATTGATATCTTAAAATATTAATTTCTTATGTTTTTTACATGCATGAAGATGATTTTATGTCAATTACCTACCTATCTTCATACAGTCACTATATTATTTTTATTCTAATGCAAGCTTCAGAAATGTTACTATGAGTAAGCACAATACATGCACATCATGACATCTCAGATGATGTGAATTAGTGAAGTGATTAATTTCATGCCATTGTATTTAAATAAGTTCTCCGTTTTTTGATATTAAAAATGACCCTATTTTGAAACAAAAAGAAACTCATGTGAATTAGTGAAGTGATTAATTTCATGCCATTGTATTTAAATAAGTTCTCCGTTTTTTGATATTAAAAAGACCATATTTTGAAACAAAAAGAAACTCTTAATATTTAATAATAAAAATAAGAACACACATCAATGCCATCACTATAAATTTGTATATATTCTTTTTAACTTAGGTTTATCGCACTTCAGCAAAAGAACCTTGAAAGTAATACAGTTTCACTAAAAAATGAAACATTATTTTTTTTTTTTTTTTTTTTTTTTTTTTTTTTTTTTTTTTTTTTTTTTTTTTTTTTTTTTTTTTTTTACAAATACAACCTTATACACCTTTCACAGTAAGCTAAAAGCTTGTGTCGTGAAAGGGGAGCTTGCCGGCACCTGGGATCGAACCCCGGACCCCTTGTTCAGAAGGCCGAGACTCTACCTCCAGGCTACCGACGAACTCTGTAACATTGTAACATTCTGTTACAAGAGTGACTATAATATTTATGCGTCGATTACCTATTAGCTACAATTATTATTTTGTTTAATTAAGAGGTTTAAGATATTATGCTTCTTAAAACTTGAATATTAGTTGTCAATTGAGCATGTACTTTGAAGAATCATCATTTATAAATTAAATCTTCTTGATGGAAAATTTGTCATTGATTATTTTTAAGAAATGCTGTCTTATTATTAAAATAACATACTATTTAATATACATGTCTGGCACAAACTACTAGACACACCCAGGATTGCCAGGTCTTTTCCAAAAAAATACCGAACATTGAGCAAAAAAAAGTTTTAATCGTTGATCTATATTATGACCTTAAAATACAAAGTGCCATTGCACATGAACAACTAGCTACTCTAACTTATAAATATTATATTTTTTCTTACTAATGCATGCTTCCAGCAATGTCTTTTTTGCTTTAATTGCCCCATGCATTTCGCGGCAAATCAGACTGATATTACATCGTATACATAATACAGCCTTCGCCATATATGTCCACAATCACTTTATTGCGGCTGTTTGTCCACAAATATTCATAATATGGCTAAATACTCTTTTCACGTAAGCATTTCTACATTGGTACTGCCATTATTGTTTTAATTATCTGTTTCAAGTTAGGGCTTACGTTGTTTATTAGGGAGAAAATTAATCAGAAAAAAATACCGAACCGCCCATACTTCGGTATTTTTGTCATACCGAACACCGAACACGGTGCTAAAATACCGAACGGTTCGGTAAAATACCGAACACCTGGCAACACTGGACACACCGCACATATACCTATCGAGAATTCATTCTTTATGGAATATTGAATTAACATTTAAAGTATATTGTTTTATTTAATATTCACATATTTAGTATTGTGAATGAACATACCAATTGAAGAATGTACTTTTCACCAGAGCTATTGAGATATGGTTAAATGACTGTTATAGATATATGATAGATTACCCAATGCAGCTAAAGGATCACTAACTACAGCACTAGAAGGGGCCAGTGAAGACTTGATACCATCACTTCCACAAGGAGATTGCCATATATTGGATGACATGTTATTGTGTACACTACTACAAGATGCAAACACATCGCTTGTGTCTTTTAACACATTACGTCTCAGCGCCATGTACTGAGTTTTTTGAGCTTCAACCTAAAACAAGACAATAACGAGATCAATACCAAAAAGTAATATTTTCCGACTGTATAATTACAAAGAGAGTTATATTTCTATGGCTGCTCAACTATATAAAACAGCCATAGATTTATTATACAGAAATGATGAATGCCAAATACAAATGTGACTTCTAGTTACAGTCTAGTTATACTTCATGGCCTATTCACATCACAAAATACATGTCATAAGTTACTTATATCAAAAAGAAACTATGTTTATCAATACCTACTTAGCAACTCAAATACAAAAATCATGATGATCTTTTGTTTAAATGCTTGATCATACCTTGTATAGGTACCAAAAAAAATATTTATAATGTCAAAAATATGGTATTTATACTAGATAATTATATAAACCTCACCAATTCATGTATAGCATAAAGTCTTCCAGCTACAGCTACGAAGGAGTCGTGGATTCTTTTCATACCCAAGGCTAGTTCTGGAAAAGAAAATAAATGTTTTACAATAAAAATTTGCAATACAATTTGTCGCCTTCCGAGTCAAACAAAAAATAAAAATTGCTTAAAAAAGATGTATGTACTTCAGTTTTTGTTAAAAATCCAAATAGATTTTTATATACTTTTCACAATGAGCTGAAAGTTTGTTTCTAAAAGGGGAGTTTACCGGTACCTGGAATTGAACTGCGCACCTTTTTTATATGAGGCCGAGACTCTACTTTCAGGCTACGGACAAACAATATTATCAACCATTTGTATTGTTTGCAATCAAAGATTTATTTAATTATTTTAGAAACTAAATATAGAAAATATATACTGTATATAGAATGGATATGAAATTGTATTTGATTTGGAGACTATAGTGAAGAAAGGTGATGTAGTAACCTTGGTCAGTGATTGGTTTAGGTGTAGCACTGAGTTGCTTCTGTGCTGCTTCCAATTGTCTCTTCAATAGCCTTAGTCTTTCTTCGCCTTCTCCTACTACCTCTGCTATCCAGGATAGTGTCTCTCCACTTTCATAATCCACTCCTGGAATATAAAAACATTATTTTTATTTCATATTACTATCCAACTTATATACAAAGAATTTATTATCAATTTATATGATACAAATAAATGATATTGTGTAATGGGAGTTTATTGCAGAAGCGATATCTTCCAACTAAACATACCGATTCCCTCCCCGTGCTAATTAAAAAAAAGATACTCAGGACGGATGGCATGTCCAGTTGCTGAATCGTAGATCTTAATCCATTTTCTACCATTGGCGGGAACTAGTAAAATCTGAATATAAGAAACGGGTCTATAGTGTATCAAATATATGCTTCAAAATGTTAGTAATGCAGATTATGTTTTTCATAATTTTGTTACATTAAATATAAAACATATGGCTGCCAAACATCGGCATTAATAAACACAACTGTAATTATATGAGAACTAAATTTTGTAGGTAACAAAAACTCAACACAGCTCTAAAAGCCAGATTATTAAATGAAAAGAAGATATTCAAAAGTCTATTCATGTTACCGTGTGGTGCTTCTGCAGTGCGATGAGCTCTCTCAGCAGCCGGTAATGCAGCTGCGGCCCTACTCCTCAAATTGTTGGCTGCCCTCTTCTTCTCTGTCAATCTGGCATTCAATTCGCCCACTTCAACAACCAGACTATCTGCTTCATTTTTTACCTACAAATAAAATCATTAATTATTACGATATTACGAATCCTAGCATGTAAATTAAATTTGGTTTAACACATACGTGTTGTCTTATTAAACGTTTTCAGAATGGCTTACAATATACATAGGATTTATTGCAAATAGGTATACCAGTCATGTAGCAATGTTCCTAAAGAGCAATATGAGCTATAGAAATAATATGTGTATAATTAATTGACTTATTTGTTTGACAGAATGGCATTATGAAGGGCAAGAAATGTTGAAACCTTATGCAAGGGTCTAATAGAGTTTCTTGCTATATCAGAACTGATTTGTTTCCTTTGTCTAATACAAGTTTTGAAACTGTCCACTGCTAGAGCCAACTCTTGAGGAAGAGCTATTAATCGAGGGTTGGAAGCTTGGTTTCCAGCAGATGAGTTAGCTTGTGACAAAGCAGGAGTTACTCCCAGACCAAGAGCGGATGAGTCAACACCACCAAGACCCAATGGAGCTGAAATCACAATAAAATGTTGTTGTTGCAATAATGGTATTAAAAATATAAACTTTTTTGTTGCATAGCAAACGGTTCTCTTTGGAGTTTGTAAGGTTTGTGTCCTTCATTTGGTGCAGCATGACAGTACAGCAATAATATCAGTCATAATGATATTTATTTTTAAAATATATGTAGAAAATATAAAAACTATACCTGTTGGTTTACTGGTATCTGCTTGGGTTGTCAGTGGTTTTCCTATTACACAAAAATATTATCATTAATTAAGTTGAAAATTACAGAAGAGGTTGAGCATAAAATGCAAAAAACTTACTAAAGTTTTGAAAGAAAAAACTTACCAAAGTTCAACCCGCCTCCAAATCCTGGTTGTGTGCTGGCTGCACTCGTAAGACCAAATGAAAAATTCTGTAAGACAAAAATTATAAAGTGCAATTTCTCACTACTATAAATATTTGTCTGAAATAAAAATTGGGGTTCTAATGGTTGGTAGGGTCGTGATGGGGTATATCTTGCTGGAAGTTATACTTCTATAAAATATCACTAAAAACCAGGTTGCATATACCAGGAGCAGCAATACCAACAAGTCCTACTCACTAGCGTCCACGAGTGGTCTCTGACCCCCCGAACCCCGGGCAATGTGACCACTGTTTTTACCATCAGTATCATAGCAGATAGTGAGAGGGCGAATGGCGAGTGTCCGGCGCCATAAAACCGGACCCCCCCAACAAAGGAAAGGTGACCCCTACAGAAAACCCATCGGAGAAGGTAACGGGAAACCACTCTGATTATCATTCCCAGGATATCACTATGGCGAGAAAACCGACCATGGCCCCTAGTCCCGGGCAGCCCTTCAGTTGGCAGGGGGTGCTAAGAATCTCCCGGCTCAATATAGTGAAATTAGAAATTAGATTGGGAAGTTGGAAAGTTGGAATGAAATGAGTGTTTTTTGGTGTGTGGCCGCTAAATCTAGAGTGCTCCCTCGGGGCAGCATTTCTCGCTTTAATGCGACATTAAATCCTGTTTGTGCATGTGTGTGTCGTTATGGAGATACATATCTCCAGGTACGGCACGAGGTATGTGGCGGGCGCTGCCCTTATAAAAAAAAAAAAAGTTGGAATGTTCGAAGTCTGCATGCCGATGGCAAACTAGATAACGCAGTGAAGGAAATGAAAAGATTGAATCTTCTTGGAAAAATAGTGAACTACGATGGACGGGCTCAGGGACACGAGGATGGAGTTTTATATTACTCCGGCTGCGACCCGCACGATGGAACTCGTAGAGATGGAGTTGCCGTATTTGTAAGGAAAGACTTTACTAAATATACTCTATACTGACTCTATATTGTGACTCTATACTGAGCTATGGTGTTGAGTGTTGGGGAAGTGCAGCTGGTGTTCACATGTATCCTGTTGATGTGGCTCAGAAGGCGATTGTGAGGGTTATGAGCCGGGCGCCCTATAGGCATCCATCGAATCCACTGTTTAGGAAATATGGTATCTTGGATTCCAGGCAAACGCACATCAAAAATGTTGTTACGCGTTACAGGAGAGCCTGCCCGGGAGAGGCTGCATGGGTGGACCGGCGTGGTACTCATTCGGCTACAAGAGGTATTATGTTTGTTCCGTCAGTGAGAACAACCCCGGGACAGCGCTCGGCAAGGTATATTGCCCCGAGGCTCTACAACTCTGTTCCCGAGCACATAAGGTTGTTTGGTGGGTGGAGATGCTTCAGCCGGGGGCTAAAGATTTGGTTGCTTGACACGGGTAGAGAGGAAGCAAAGAGGAGGCTATTTCTACATGTTGTGTAATTTCTTTGTGCGATTTCAAGGTGGATTGGTTGTTACGGTACTTTCTTGATGTTTTGTAGCGGCTTGCCTCGATACAGGCACTCGCCTAGTGAGGTTGCTGCGGGTTATGACTGCATAGTCCTAATTAACTTGCTTGTTCCGGCGCGCACGTGCAGTCACATTGTCTGTTTTGGCTGCCTTCTATGTATGTTAGATTGGTGTTTTTTCATTTTTTGTACAACTTTTGTAATAAATGACAAACTTGTGGGCTTGGTATTATATAGCACAAGGTTAAATCATGAATGCGGGTTGAATAGGATGATGCATTGTCTTTGCTTTGTGATTATGTGTATTATTTCTGTCCATATGTATTTTCAAATGTTTTGTAATGATGATGAATAAATAAATAAATAAAATAAAATTAAAAATTTTGTGCCTATTTCGGATAGAATCATGGTTCTCCAACTTTCAGGACAGCCGTTGAATGTGAACATTGTACAGGTATACGCACCAACTGCTGAACCCAGGTACGATGACGAGGTAGAAAGATTCTATGAAACTCTAAACAATACTTTGAATAGTTTAAAGTCGAATGAGATCAAAATAATAATGGGAGACTTCAACGCTAAAATAGGAGCAGGAAGATGTGCACACATTGTTGGTAATTACGGTTTAGGTCAAAGAAACCAGAGAGGTGATAGACTGTATGAGTTCTGTCAGGATAAGAATATGATCATTACCAATACGTGGTTCAAGCTGCCAAAAAGAAGATTATATACATGGAAGTCCCCACAGGATGGTGTGGCAGCTAACATTGTAAGGAATCAGATAGATTATGTTCTTATAGACAATAGATTCAGAAATTGTATAAAAAGGGAGTCAACGTATCCAGGTGCAGATATAGGCTCTGATCACAACCCCCTTGTTGTAGATATGACTCTGAGACTTAAAACCTTAGTGAAACAGAAGAACTCAAGGAGGATTGACGTTCGTAAATTGAATTGTCCTTCTGCTAAAAATGAGTTTACAAGGGATCTTAACAACAAATTGAGTCAAGTAGCACAAAATTATGATGACATGACTGTAGAAGATCAGTGGAATTGTCTGAAAGAGCAAATAAACACTGTGTGTAAAAACAAGTTGGAGTCTAACAATACACCAAGAAGACAAATCTGGATGACGGAACACATTCTAAAACTCATGGATAGGGGATTCGATCCCGGCCCATTTTTCTAATCCCGGGATTGTATTGATAATGTAAAGTGGTAACAAAAAGTCAATAAATCATGTCAAAATCAGTTTTTTTTTTATTTATCTACTACTACTACTATACCATCACGGCATATCACAAGTGGGGTAGCCAGCAGACTACCTGCATATAAAACATGCAAGCTGTCTTCTCCGTGCCAATATAAAATTAAGACATTCAGGATGCGTGGCCAACCTCATCGCCGAATTTAAGATGTAAAATGTCTTATTTTTTCGAGAACACCTGCCTTTTACAGGACACTCGAAAACTTATGGAGAAGAGTAGGAGACCAATTCTTTACCGGGTGCTCCACGGGATTTTTTATTTATCTGGCAATGAATTTTAGTTTTGAATCTGCAAACAGTCGGTTAAACAAAATTACACTTCAAACTTCTAAAATAAACAAACAAGACACTTATGATTTATAAAACTAACAATTTAACTTTTTTTATATTTTTAAATTGTATTCTTGTATTTGTATTTATTTCATAGTTTTAACCCAGAACAGTTTTAGTTTTGTGGGGCATTATATTCTATAATGTTGTCTAATATTTAGGTTTGTTAGTATGTACCAGGGATGTTGCGAATATTCGCATCCGCATTTGCGGATGCGGATGTAAGACAATTTGCGACAAGAAAGAAATGGGGCGGGGCCGGCGAAAGGCGCATGCCGTTTGTACTTGACATAAACCAATGGGAACGAAAATAATGGTGACAAGATCCGACGCGTTTTTATTTTTGCCGGTTTTATTTTATTTTTGCAAATAACAAAGAAGAAAAAAAAATTTCGCCAAAAAATCCATAATATTATTGTAGCAAAAATTTCGTCACATATTTGACAGTGGGGCCTACCAACTAAGATAGTTCCTACTTTTTTCTATAACATCTTAAACATCCGCATCCGCGGATGTGAGCCTTCAAAAATCCGCATCCGCATTCACATCCGCGGATGTGTAAAAATCGACATCCGCAACTTCCCTGGTATGTACTATTTTGGAATATTTCTTTTAAATCAACTTAGTTAGACTTATTTAGCTTAACCCATAATAAAAATATACATACTACAGGGATCAATGCTTAAACTCGTATTTTTAAATTAAATTGACCAGAGACTTTATGAATTATTTATTTCAATTAGGTCGGTGAGTGACTTTTTGATGCTATTTTTTAAAATATCAAAAAGCACAAGCATTGTTAAGAGACTATTCCAACGCGATTTGCAGTTAAACAATAAATTAAGCTCTCTTCCATGTTTCTTTTCAATATAGTTTTGAAGCATAGTATCATTCTACAAAGATGCTCTTTTTAACCACTACGAACTTTCTTTACGACTTCATTAATATTCCGGTCATTGGTCAAACTCACCATTACCGGTTTTATAGATTAATCCAAAGTTCAGTTCTTCATTATCATCATCCAAATAATCAATAAAAGGCGATAGCCGTTTATGTATTAAATAAATAAATTAATAAAATATCATCACTGATAGGTTCATTTGCAGGTATTTTTCTATACAATAAATCACAAACGGCTAAGTGAATACCGTGTGCAAAGCAAACAAGGTGCTTTGCATTAACAAGTTTTCCAACAGTAATTTGGACCATCAGTAACTATTGCCACAATATCGTATCTAGCGAGATATCGAACTCAGAATAGCGCTCTTTTAAGATACTAACACAAGCTTCAGCTGTCAGTGATTCATTGATGCGAATGAGTCCCAAATTTATGACTTATTGTATAATTGTATTAATCCCGAAAATCCCGGAATTCCTTAAATTAAATCCCGGGATTTTCGGGACTAAAATACGACCGGGATCCCGGGATTGAATCCCCTACTCATGGAGGAGCGGAGACTGCTTAAAAATAATCCTACAGCTTATAAAACATTACAATACACCGTCAAGAGGGAAGTTAAAAAGGCTAAAGAGGAGTGGATGAAACGAGAATGTTAAGAACTAAAGGCTCTTGATCGACAGCATAATCCTCTCGAGATGCACAAGAAACTTAAGGAAATGTCCAACATAACACAAAAAGCAGCACCCAGTTGCTTGTTTGATGACAATAATAAACTTATATTAGATGAGAAAGACATCCTTAAGACTTGGGAAGGTTATATTCGAAACCTTTTTGAAGATCAAAGACCTACTGATACCAGAAATACTGAATCTCAGGAAGGACCACCAATTTTACGATAATAATAATAAACACTTTATTGTCAAATATACAAATATTTTACAAAAGGCGTACATATTGCCTTGAGGCAATGTCTTCCAGTAAACCTACTACAATGTTTGAGAACTGTTTTAGTATAAAGTGAGTTTAGATCAAAAGATAAACAGAAAATGAAATATATAATATGAAACAAGAGTACCTCTGAGTTACTTCATGCAATCGCGACATCCAAAAATAGAAAGGCCTGTGGCCTAGACGAATTTCCTACCTAGGTACCAAAGCTCATTGATGAGGATAATGTGGATCGTCTACTGAGGCTGTTCAATAAAATCTACAACACGGGGATAATCCCCCACAACTGGTTGAAATCGACTTTTATAACTCTACCCAAAAAACAAAACCCTAAGAAATGCAGCGACTATCGCTTGATAAGCCTTATGAGTCACGTGCTGAAACTGTTTCTTAAAATCATTCACACTCGAATAAGGAACAAATGCGAACAAGATCTCGACAAATTCCAATTTGGTTTCAGGAATGCCTTTGGAACAAGAGAAGCATTAATGGCAGTAAACATCCTACTGCAGAAATGTCGAGACCAATGGAAAGATGTGTTTGCTTGTTTCATTGATTACGAGAAGGATTTTGATAGAGTCAAACACACTGAGTTGATGCAAATGTTGGAGGAATGCAACGTAGACAACAAAGATTGGAACTTTATCCGAAATCTTTATTGGTTTCAAAATGCCGAAATTAAAGTCGGTGATGCCTCCTCAGAAGAAATTGACATTAAAAGAGGTGTACGTCAGGGTTGCATATTGTCACCACTGCTCTTCAACATGTACTCCAATTATGTTTTTAAGAAGGCTCTAGAAAACTCGACAATGGGAGTAAAGATCAATGGCGAATGCATCAGTAATATAAGATATGCCGATAACACTGTCATCCTGGCCGATAGCATCGCAGATCTCCAGAAGCTCCTGATAAACATTAATAACGCAGGAGAAGAATTAGGCCTTAACATTAACAAAAAAAAGACGAAGTGGATAGCATTTGGCAGAGCAGATTACTCTGCTATAACATTGCAACTCGATGGTGAACCGCTGGAGAGGGTGGATCGATTTAAGTACCTGGGTAGTATGATTACGTCGTCTGTGGACCCAGATGTGGAAGTGAAGTGCAGGATTGAAGCAGCCCGTAGTTCTTTCAACAAAATGAGATCAATATTCTACAATGACAATATAAATTTCAAACTCAGGCAGAGAATGTTGAAGTGCTATGTGTGGTCTGTAGTGCTGTATGGCTTGGAAACTTGGACCCTGAAAGTGCACACGTTGAACCGGTTGGAGGCATTCGAGATGTGGTTGCACAGGAGAATGCTTCGCATACCATGGACAGATTTGGTCAGCAACTCGGAGGTTTTGAGAAGAGCCAATTGCAGTAGACAGCTGCTGAAGGACGTTAAGGTCCGTAAGATTTCATATCTGGGTCACGTTTTGCGGGGCGATAAGTATAGTTTGCTCCAGCTGATACTGATGGGGAAGATTGAGGGGCAGTATGGTCCTGGTAGAAGGCAAACGACTTGGCTGCGCAACATAAGACTGGACCGGGATGAGACATGTGGGGGAGCTGTTCCGGGTTGCGCAAGATAGAGAAACTTTCGCCAGAGTGATTGCCAACGTCGGGGGGACCTGATATGGCACGAGAAGAAGAAATAAAAAGTGTGAGGAAGCACGGACGTCCGAGAACCACATTGTTTGTTCATGTGGATCAAATTCTCAAGGACAGTCATGTGTCAAGTAAGAGGAACTGACGTGGGTGCATGAGAAGTTGTATGAATATAAGGAAGTGTGTAAAGATAGATCTATTTGGCGTTCCGTACTCTCTTCCTAAACCCACTTGGGACATGGTGTGATAGAAGTATAAATTTTAGATTTTATCATTTTAATATAAGAAAAAATGAACTTTGTAAACTATGTAAACAAATAAACTGTTATAAGTTTTATCATATTTATTTAGAATAATAGTGACCTGGTTTCCACTTACAAAGTATTTGTCAAACTCTTTGTACATCAAAACCAGGTTACTATTATTATAAATAAATACAATAAATCTTAGCCCAATGCCTGCGAGCGTATCAACTGTACAATTTAGTCGGCCGGTGTGGCGCGGAGGTAACGCTCTTGCCTTTGAGTCACGAGGTCCCGGGTTCGATTCCCGGCCAGGGCAAAATGAAGAATGACCTTTTTCAAATTGTCCTGGGCCTGGGTGTTACATGTATATGTGTGTATCGTCGCGTTAGTACCCATAATACAAGATTCATCTTAGTTTGGGACTAGCTCGATCTGTGTGAATTGTCTGTGTGTGTTATGTTATCAACTTAAGTGCACGCGCGTATCGACTGTTGACACAGGGAATTTTCATTAACATACTATCCATACTACAGGGACTATGGAGTAATAATAATAATAAACTTTATTGTGCTTAAAAAACATACATATAAACAGATTATAAATACCAATAATTATCATGCACAGTGGGCGAGTTTATTGCGTGTAAGCGATATCTTCCAACTAACCCAAATGTAATGAAAATAAAATCAAAACCATACTCTCGCTGATATTAGTTAATAAACCCAAATATTATTATGCTTTATTAACAAAAAACATCCATATTACAAGAGGCTGCAAACTTAAAATTTGTGGTGATATTTCAAATAATAGTTGGCACCACACGCGACACTTCTGCTCACGAAACGAAATTTGGTACATTGTCGTGCACTTTGTTTGCATAAATTAATATGGAGTTTTACAAAATAAATGTCAACTCAATCAATCAACTTTCATAAATTTACCACCGAAAAGATTAAATATATATATTTAAGAAATTTAATTATGATTTCTATAAATTTAATCCATAGCAATGTCAACACAACTTCATGCCAAATTGAATTTCAGGCTTGGGATGTTAA
This sequence comes from Athripsodes cinereus, assembly GCA_947579605.1. NCBI lineage: Eukaryota > Metazoa > Arthropoda > Insecta > Trichoptera > Leptoceridae > Athripsodes > Athripsodes cinereus. The sequence continues at coordinate 18,904,781 of OX388309.1, forward strand.
TGTTAAAAGTGTTAATAGTTACAAATATGGCCTGTATGAATAAAAAAATGGTCAACCCTCAAACAATAATTTATTTTAATGAAATTTCCTTAATATACAAAGCAATTACCAATCCACTTGGTGCAGATGTAGTAGTTGTCCCACCAAAACCAAATCCACCTAAACCACCTCCAGTGGGTGCTGTTGATGTTCCACCAAAGTTAAGACCTGAAAAACCACGATACTTTCATTTTTATCAATATTCACCAGATCAGACAGCCATTTTAAGTGTTTTTTCTCCTTAAGGTAGCTCTCAATCTAATGATAAAAAAAACTCTGCCAACTAGTTATCCACGTAATTTACAACGCAAGATGTCATGTTAAGCTTTTGAAAAGTCTAAGTATACTGAGTCAAGTTGACATCTTTTGGTAAAGGAATGGCTAGAGCAAGAGCAATAGGGAAGATCAAAATAATAAATTTCTCGAGAACAAAAAGAAGTACATCTGTTAAAGTTGAGTTATTGTGTCAATAAAAAAAAACATATATAATGTGTAACACTTACAATATTACTGAGCATGAATTTCTTACTTCAAGTAGCAAAACTAATACAATGTATACCTGCTGATGGGGCACTTGTTGTTGATGCACCAAATCCAAAATTTGTAGTAGCTCCAAATCCAGTTCCAAAACCTGTTGGTGCAGATGTTGCCGGTGATCCAAAAGTGCTACCAAAAGCAGGAGGAGCAGTTGAGGCTGGTGCACCAAATCCAGTGTTAAAGGAAGGAACGGATGTTGCTGGTGTACCAAAATTAGATCCAAAGGCTGGTGCCGATGTTGTGGGTGTCCCAAACGTCGTACCAAATGCTGGGGCAGAAGTGGCTGGCGTACCGAAGGTACTCCCAAAAGCTGGTGGCGCAGATGATGGAGCACCAAAACTCAAATTGCCACCAGAAGCAGATGTAGCACCAAAAGCAGGTCTGTAACAGTGAGTGAGATCTATCAATAAAGTTAAGACACAAAATGGCAAAAATCGGGGAATTTATTAAGTTTGGGTGAACGCATCAAAACTTTTGATTATTTTGAATTATTTTTATGTAGATATTTTAACTGAAGAATAACAATCCGGTGAAATATTGTGGTTTTGTTAAGCAAAAAATTAATTATTTGGAATTTTCGTACGCGTTTGACATGTCATTAAGTACTTAAATTTGTACATACGACTGATTTGTAGGTTAGGTTTGTTAGGTAGTCTGGTGTTTTTTATGAGCAACACATTTATCAAAATAACATTTATTGACAATGATTTCATTACTTTATCACTTCTTGAGTGAAAAACTGTATAATCACGTGAATATAAGTAGAAAATTCATAAATCAGTCAAACGTACAAATTTAAGTACTTGTGACATGTCAAACGCGTAAGAAAAGTGCAAATAATTTTGTGTTTTATCAAACCACCATATAAATTCCTGGATTAAGAATACATATCGCAACAATTATAAAAGAGAAAATACTAACTTGTTGCCTCCAAATGTAAAACCCGAAGCATTGGCCCCAGCAGGAGTCATTTTAAATTTTGTCTGTTTTACAGTAAATTGTTACTATATTTATATAGAAATACTAAACCAGTATTACATGCGCTTTATACACATAAGAAGATTTTATTTCACAGGAGAGTTGAACAAAAATAGTAAAATTCACTGAAAATCACGAATCAAACTAATAATGTCAAAAAATAAAGACGCTCCACACTAGTATTGTTCAGAATCTGAGTATTCGTTTTTATGTATTCGTTCTTCAACTTAACTCGAAGAACTAAATCCTCAATGCCAAATCTGTTCGGTCTTTTTCGTTCTTTTGGGAAAAATTACATTAAAGTACTATATTTTCAAAGAAACTAAGGTTTAACATCGCGTGGCAAATAAAGTCACGAACGAGATTTAAATCTTCGTGTGTGTTTTTTTTTTGGAAAAAAAACCTTAAGATACTCTATTTTCAAAGATACTAAGGTTTCATATTGCGTGTCAAACGTTGAGAACGAGATTCTTGGATTTAAATCTACGTGTTATTATTTTGGAAAAAACGCCATTGGAGTATTCTATTTTCAAAGGAATTAAGGTTTTATATCGCGTGTCAAATGTAACAAACATGATTCAAAGATTTAAATCTTTGTGAAGTTGTTTTGGTAAAAATACCATTAGAATACTCTATTTACAAAGAGACTAAGGTTTAAAATCGCGTGACATATATCACAAACGAGATTTAAGGATTTAAATCTTCGTGTCGTCTTTTGGGAAAAAGGCCTTTAAAATACTTTATTTTCAAAGAGACTAAGGTGAAAATCGCGTGACAAATTCCACGAACGAGAACGAATACTAAGAACGAATTGTTTTGAAGAACGATGTCTCAAGTACCGATTACTGAAAAAGAACTGGATTTACCAATACTACTCCACACGAATATACGAAAATTCAGGAATAAACCATAGATAAAAACAGTAAACTCACTAAACTGTTAAGGGCTGGGTTCACGATAGCATAAATATCGCTCGACGTCGAGTGACTTTAATTACTCACTAAAATTTGCACTAACTATTTTAATTTCTCTTCCATTTCACTTCTTGAACTAAAAAAATATAAATTTGTATTTTGAAAAATTGTATACGACAAGAATACACCGTAATTACGATTAACTTCGCAATGGGCCACTTGCAGATTTTTTTTTATTACATAAAATTGTAAATTAGTATGAAAGAAACACAACCACAATTTATTTTAATTTTTCTTGCACTTTTTTCTTAGATATTAGCTTTAAAAAATTGGATTTTCTCGGAATGATCAAAAACGATATGGCGGCGCTGTGACGTCACGGAGTCCCATGTGTGTATGAGATTATAATCTGTGGTTGCGAAAGTTACTATGATTCACGGGACTCCGTGACGTCATCAGCTGTTTAGAGTGTTTTACCAAACGTCAAAAATTTTGAGTTTTATTTTTGGAAATTCTTCATAATTTAGATATTTAAAAAATTTTAACTGACATATTTGTGTTTTCCGACCTCAAATTTACTAAATTCGATAATTTTTATTAAAATTCCCCACGTCTGCAAGTGGCCCATTGTTTTGACAACCACCATCACTCAAACGTCAAGGTAACTGTCAGAGCGATAATCACCCTGCTATGATTTCGGTTGTTCGGTTGTCACCCGACGACATGCCCACAGATTATATATTATTGCCTGAACACTACCTATATACATCCATGCCTGGGCAGCGTTCATACAGTCGCCGAGTGATCACTCGACGAC